>OOFE01009806.1:3456-17955 GCA_900323365.1 Monocentris japonica | reverse complement strand
CATTACAAAGAGTTCAAGGTGTTGACTTGGCCTCCAAATTCCCCAGATCTCAATCCGATCGAGCATCTGTGGGATGTGCTGGAAAAACAAGTCCAATCCATGGAGGCCCCACCTCGCAACTTACAGGACTTAAAGGATCTGCTGCTAACGTCTTGGTGCCAGATACCACAGGACACCTTCAGAGGTCTTGTGGAGTCCATGCCTCGACGGGTCAGAGCTGTTTTGGTGGCACGAGGGGGACAAACACAATATTAGGCAGGTGGTTTTAATGTTATGGCTGATCGGTGTACACACATACATAGAAAGAGATGGGCGTATGCATTTATTTTACCTACTGACATTTTAATGCCAAGTCAGTCAGCATTTGCAGTCCTCTCTCCACTCCATACATTTCATGATTGAAATTCCACAGCATGGCTGACAGAAATAAATTTCAAATACAACTAATGATTTTTCTCATTTACACAAACACATTATGCATTTCCATTTCCTATCAGCCACGCTCCTTTAAGCTTTGAAGTGCAAAATTCTCATCCCCTTCAGTTTTAGCTAAATCTTTTACGTTCATGGCAACTACCAAATGTTTGTCTGGAGATTTGCCTCAAGTAATTTATTTTCATTCTGTTTGATGAGCAGGATTTTTTCATATATATTTCCATTTAAAAGCATCCCTATTTCTGACTGCTGTTGAGTAAGCTTTTACAGAATATTTTTGTGTTACTTGCAAAAATCATAATATCGCAGTCTACACATTTTAGCAGGGTGACTAATGTACCATGTTTTACCAGCTTGTATTGCAAAATGGCCAACGTTAATGGAAATAGTTTTGCCGATCACTTTGATCACCTCTCAAAGGTCATTTCAGTCTCTCTGTCAACTATACTGTCTCTTTTTGTTCTCTGAGTGATCAAAACCTTTTTATTCCAATATTAATTGGTTGATCCGGCCATTTCATGATCACTACAAAAATCCAAAATCTGATTTTGGCATTCTTCCAATGATACTGTGACATTTCTGTCTGTTGTGTGTCATCGTTATGTAAGACGTTAAGAAGCCAGCGTGCTGAACCAATTGAGAGGTAAGAATTCTGTGAAGGGCAGATTGACCTGAATCTCGTTTCATAGGCTTACAGCCGCTCTCTCTCTCGGTGCCGTCATCTCTTTCTCTGTGCCATTGCAGATCTGTCTGAGAGACATTGCTGAAACATATTTAAAGATGTTAGAATAAACTGCTCAAGAGCAAAGGATTTCTGTGTGAGTTCTGTTATAGTCTGTTTAGCTTGTACTGCTCTGAACCTACAGAGTCTATCTAGAGTTTTGTCATGGTACTGAAACTTGCTGCAGTCATTTATAATTTGTTGCAGGCTCCTATCTACTTGAAAACAATGCAATGTGTTTCTTTCCTCTCGACTCTCTTGCCAACCTATCTGCCTTTGTCTCTCAAACTCCTCGGTGAGTGTCCAAACGCGGGGATTACAGTGCATAAATATAGCAAGAGTCATGGCAAGGTCCCGTCAGCCATAAAATCCTGTTATTTTTTGACTCACAGAATGAGGCAGGCTGTGACCTACATGTCCAGCAGCAAGTATATGGGCATGCAATTATTAATATGCCATGCTTGATTTGAGGAAGGAAGGAAAACATTTTGCAAAGGAAGGAAGGAAGCAGTGGACAAAGTAACTATCCTGCAGCCAATATGCCAAAGTCAGAATATAAAACAGGGGAATAAACATTGATGTTCATGTTGCTATACACCCGGTGAGATGTATACCCAACACAGCCCTGCTCAAACCTGACCTTGGCTTTGATGTTAGATTAACCAGAAATGATAGACTGGACAGAATGAGAGATAGTTGTGATATAACTGTTAATCTTTTTTCCACAGGAAAGGTTGAGCCCCACTCTTTGCTTGGCTTAAAGAATGAGGTTGTACTATTCAACATTGCTGTTCATCAAATGCAAAGAATTCTATGTAGGCCATACTGATATGAGATCTGACAGAAGGGATGATTGGTTTCAGTCTCGGTGAAGAGAGATTTTAATTGGCTGAAATTGAACATGGGAAAGCACAGAAACCTGCAGAAATATGAAAAGACACCAGAGAAAAAGAGAGTCCTAACCTGACCTTGGCTTTGATGTTAGATGAATCAAAAGAGATAGACAGTGCAGAGTGAGAAATAGTAGAGAGATGTGGAGGCACAATATACACAACCTGCAGAATAGCTATACTGTAGGATACGTCAAATCCATTCATGTCTGTTTGCAAGCAATGAAGAAAATTTTGTCTGAAAGTCTGAAAGGTCACAGAATCACAGAAAATTCCAGAAAGATGGAGAGACAGAGGACCGAGAAAACCTGGCCTCGGCTTTGACGTTGAACAACAACAATACTACTACTACTAATAATAATAATAAATGGAGAGGTGGAGCATGAGAGAGATAGAGCTCAAACCTGTTATTGGCTCTGAAGTTACATGAGTCACAAATGAGAGACAGAGCAGAGTGAGATATAGCTGGAGGAGTCGCTTGTTTAATATTAAGATAATACTAAATAAGCTTTAAATGCTACTTGGATAGATGCTATTTCATCTGTTTTTCTTCATTGCTTTCATTTGAGTTGGTTACTCACTCTCTGAAGTCACAGCCTAGCTGAGCTGCAGCAAGCAACATAAAAACCCTTTCATGTATGATATCTATTTGCAAGTAATGCTGAAAATTACATGTAGGCCATACAGATGAGGTGAGAGAATCAAAAGCGGGTAAAGTCTGTTCTGTTTTGAATCCTTTAGGAAGTGAGAGAAGCGCATTGGCTGAGAATGAAATTGACCTGTCTAGGGAAACGTTTCCATTTTCAGTCCCCTCAAATGCACTCCAGTTTCAAGGTGGAGAAACTCTACCACCACACCTCAGGAGGCCCACATAGTGATAGTGTTCTAGCCAGCTGCTGAGAATGAGAGCAGATAAACAGAGAAAGGTCCAGAAAGACTGAGAAACAGAGAGCACCACAGCAAAACAGACTGGGAGTGAGGTACAGTAGATAGGAGGCGGGAGGGGCAGGAGTTAGGGAGCTGGAGCTGTAATCTGGGTTTTAAGGCTTCCGTGGGTATTAAAGTAAGACACTTATTAGATTGGAGCACTGAGCATTTTCTCCACAGAGGAGAGACTAATTGGATATCACCAAATCAGAAAGCATGACGTTGGGAAGACACAGGACAGCATAGTGGAGGTGGATGATGTTCATACGAGATGGAAAACAATGGAAACGGAATTAATAGAGCAGGGAGGCTGATGACGTTAATGGCGTTTGCCAATCACGACGTGGTGGATGACGTTAATGCTACCCGTAAACGGGAAGAGGCACACATAGTGCATGGACAGACACATTCCATTGAGAGAGCACTAAAAGGGAAAAATTTTGCTTGTTTGTGTGCATGTGTAATGCGTAAAAAATGGGAGATTTATGCCAGCCCTGAGAAAAAGTAGAAGTAGGAAAAGGGCAAGAGAGATAGAAAATGGATTGTGGATTGTGTGTGTGTGTGTGTGTTGTATGCACAAAAAACAGGCAAAGATTAAGGAAAGAGAGAGTTGAATAGAAGAGAAATAAGGAAGAGAAAGGTTATTTGGTGTAGCAAGTGCTCAAAGGCATCCCTCAGAGGCTTTGTACACTAGCATGATAAAACACAGTCACGCTGAGGGGAAATTAGTCCTTTGAGTTGATGTGATGTGATTTTACATTCTGCAGAGTCAGGCAGTCTCATCTCATTCTTATATCACGCACAATGTGACTAGAGCTTCCCTGCAATGTCCCCACGGCTCTTTGCATCTCTGGTCCCTGTAATTTTAAAGTGTGCATGGGTACTTTGTGTTTTCTCTTTGCCTGCAGACCTGATAAATGCTGCATTCACGTCTGGATCAAAAGAAGAAGGAGTGGTATATAAAAAGCTAGGCTTATTTTTGACTGGAAAGCTTTTTCAAATTTATTTCTAAGAAGTAAATCTTTGCAGGGTAATAAATAAATTGAAACGAATGAGCAGCTGGTATTCTGGTTCTGTATCATTACTGGACTGTCATGTTGCCATATGGTAAGTATTACACTAGTAATCACACATTTTACTATAATACGCATCCTGAGATCTTTTAATGGAACATATGCTCATGGCAGTGGTACAGTGTTCAACATATTTACAGCAAACACACATATTCCAGTGCATGCATCTCTGTCCACTCTCTCTGTCACACACACGGCTATTCAAGTTCATCTTGCAATCCAATTCCCTTCTACGTGCTCTCACTCCGAGTGTGATATATTGTTCGTGGATGTGGTGTGGTGCGGTACTGTGTCTCTCTTCTTAGCTCTCAGCCCTTAAACCAAACGAACCAACCCCCTGTTAAAGTAGATGTTACAACTTGTCCAGCTTCATTATTCAGTCTTGTGTTTGGGCACGGCCAACTTCGCCCTTGGCTAGCTGCACATTCCATTTCCGACTAGCCCACAGTGTAGTAATGTACTCATTAATGCTTATCGAAGAGTCTATAATACTGTGTTTCTGTGATCGCTGCTTTTAAGCAGCCATTAAAGCCCAGGAACACGAGGCATATTATGCAGTATATGTGCTATATGCTGTGAGCGGCTGTGTGTGTGTGATAGTGAAAGAGTGAACATGCAGAGCATTATAAAACAGGCTGTAAGAAAATAATCTCTGTGAACCTAAAGAGGAAACTTTGAGTCTGGTCTCTGAAGGCGTCTCTCTCACTCTGACCGAGACTCTGGCTAGAAAACCCAAGCCAGATATGATCTCAAATGTTATACTGACAAAGACAAATGTACCTATAGGGAAAACATAGTTCATCGTATCTCATTCCACCCATAGAGTACTTGTATGACCACTGGTACAGTATCTGGAGCTTATACTTCACTCTGATAGTACCCAGACCTCTCAGCTGTGTGTTTCACATTAGCCCCTAACTCACTCACACTGCTGCAATGTACAAAAACACTGGAGTAAAGAAAGAAGGTGTAAGAAAGAAGTGCAAGAAAATAACAGAGAGAGAGACACGGGGAGGGAAGGAGAGAGCAGGGGGAATTTGAATAAAGAAGAGATGCTACAGCTCCCTGCAGGAGTGAGGGGAAGTAAATGTTCAGACGGTGCAAGATGATGAGAGGAAAGACGAGAGGAGACGAGGGAATAGCGTTCTCCTTCTCCTTCCCTCGCTGGTTACCACTGTCAGGGCTAATATCTCATTACTAGTCTTGGCTGGCGGCTCTCAGGAAGCCAGGGAGAGGTCAGGAAAGCTCCAGAGACACAGACTAACAGTGAAGCTCTCATAGAGCTTAATAGCATAAAAGTGGAGAGAAATGGAAAGACTCTGAGGGATGATCGAGCAAGACGATTGATGACTAGTTTCTTTCACAGTTCATCTCTAATTGTGTTCATCTCTAATCCATCCACAGCACACGCACAGCAAAAGGTCCTCTTGAACTGTCTAAGATGGAGGCTTCTTATTTCATTTGTGTTGTGTCTATCTTACTTTAAAGCAAACGTTTCTGTTGCGTCATACTTGTTGCAGCAAGTATGACGGCATTATGTGCTGCCAAACTTTCTTTGGCTCGTGGTGAGGAAAGGAGAGGAGAGGAGAAGAGAGGAGGTAGGCTACAGGGTATCCATTGTGGAGGGTGCAAGAGACCCCAAGCCACAAGTAGGAAGAAAAAGAATGAGGGGGACGATTACAGGAGAGATTTATGGAAGGAGAGAAGCAGACAGTTCTGCAATTTCCTCATATGAATTCACTCAAGTGGATTGAGACACTATCCTCTCTGTGTAAATCTGTCACATTTTTGTCTTGTCTTTGTCTACATTTTCTTCCTCTATCTTTAAATCTTACATATGATGCTCCAAGCTGAATAATTCCAATAACAGTGTGTAACTCTTCCTTTAAGGCCACATAAATAATAGAGGAGAACAACAAGATGGTTTGGGGGGGGCATCAATATTCAATAGTGGTGCAAACTGTTTCATTAACACCGGCAAGCACTCTTTTACACCTGCAGGGGGCAGCCTAGATTCACTTAGCAGAGCACAGCCATCCTTTGCTGCAGCTAGAGGTAGGTGCCAATCTCTGTTAGAGCTCTAAATCAATCATTGTTGCAGAGAAGATAAGAGAGGACAGATTATCAAGTCTTCACAGCATCAGATCACAGTTCACATGTAGCAGACATCACGCAGTACACCACAGTAGGTTATGAATAAAATAAGTGCCTCACATGGCTTAGACATCCAGATGCCACAGACTGTAGATGTTGCTATATCAGACCACTACTACATTAACACCAAGGCCATAACGTGGACTGTTACCAAACGATATCTCTGTGATTCCTCTCCTGACACCTTCACTGACCTCATGCTTCGCCTACCTCCTTTAACAGCCTCCACATGCAACCTCCTGGCTCAGGAATTCAATTCGCGGCTCAGTGAATGTATTGACACAGTTGCTCTACTAAAAACTAAAACCATCTCTGGCAAGTCTCTCTCTCTCTCAGTGTTAAAACTACAAAAAGAATGTAGAAAGGCAGAACGGCTCTGGAAGCGTACTAAACTTACAATCCACCGTGACACTTATAAGAATGCATTAAAACTGCTTAACAGAGAAATGAAACAGGCAAGAAGCTCCTACTCCTCAGAACTGATTAGCAATAACCAATTTGCAACATTTTTTAGTAATAAAATCACCACTATAAGAGCAAGCATTGAATTATCCAACTTAAACAGGATAATGAAATGTCAAGTCATGGAAACATAAACTGTAGCCTAACCACCTTCTCACCTATTGACTTACCCTTACTTACAAAAATGATGTCTCTTCTGAACTCTGCAAGCTGTCCGCTTGACCCCTGACAACTAGCTTTTTTTTAACAAGTATTTAGCACACTATCGGCTGATGTCCTAAACATTGTGAATCAATCATTACAACAGGGAATTTATCCTGTCTAAAAACAGCCATTGTTAAACCCTTACTTAAGAAAGGTAATCTTGACCCCCTATATGACAGACCCATTTCTAACCTCCCATTCCTTGGTAAAATAATTGAAAAAGCTGTTTGCATGCAGTTAATTGTCTACCTAAAATGATCTGAATGGATTATACTGGTCTGGTTTTTGAGCTTACCATAGCATTGAAACAGCATTTCTCAAAGTCTTAAATTACCTGAAAATAAATAAATAAATAGAGATTCAGGAAATAAGTGCATTATGCTTATGCTCCTTGACACAGTTGACCATGTGATTCTACTTGACAAGTTACACTACTGGATTGGCCTCTCTGGCTCGGTCCTAAACTGGCTCAGGTCCTACTTGACTGGCCGGGACTACTATGTTGCATTAGGCGATTTTTTTCTCAGAACGACAGGCCGTAACATACGGGGTGCCCCAAGGCTCAGTTTTAGATCCCTTTCTCTTCAATTTGTTCATGCTTCCACTTTATTAATAAATACAATATCTCCTTTCATCAATACGCTGATGACACACAGATATACATATATGTCGCTGGGGCCAGACGCCAAAAAATCAATTATCTCATTACTAAAGTGTGTCGATGTGGATGTCTCAGAACTTCCTACAACTAAACAAAGACAAGACTGAAATTCTGACTCTCTTCCAGAAAACCTGAGAGCAATTGATTCAATTGATGCCTTTAAAAGGAACATAAAAACACACTTATTTAAACTGGCTTATATAGTCGATTGGCTCCTTCAGTGCTCTTTTTGCTGCTTTACTCCTTTTTAATTATTTTTTAATGTATTATTGATTGCTATTATTTTTATTATTTGTATTATTATTATTATTATTATTATTATACGATTTGTGCCTGATCACTGTGTACTGGCTGAAAATAAGATGACAGCTGAGGGAACAGCAGAGAGAGCTGAAGGGAGTTGAAGGGGTTGTTGAGTGCATCTCTGCAGCTCTGTGGGTCCCTGTCACTCCCTGTGGCAAAGGCTGCCTGCGTGTCACTAGTCAGTTGCAGACTGTGTGTTGGTTGGCTACTTGGCTTGTTGTGTTAGTGGCTGCACACATGTGATTACGCTGACCACTTCTGACAACCACAAACGGAGAGAGAGGCAGGGAGAGAGAGACACAGAGACATGCAGGTCAACAGATAAACATTGAGAGAGAAGGATGAGGACAGAGGGAGAGGTAATGGGGTAATCTAGAGATGATGAGAAAAGGTAGGTGGAGATTCAGGCAGCGCTAATTTGCAAAAGGAAAAAAAGTGAAACAGGCCATCAAATACACAGGAAAAGCTGAGATCTCAGAAGTAGAAGAGACAGAGAATAAAGTGTCAGTCTACTAGGGATGTGACAGAAAAGAGCAAAATTACAGGTGATTCAGGTAGTGGGCTATTAGTATAGAGGTATAGTAGTAATAAACTCATAGACATGGAATTACAAACAGGTTTACATAGTCATATATAAACTGTGCCTGATCCTACAAAGTCAGTATGAAATCCAACTGTAAAGTTTAAGTTTAGAGTCCTAAAAAGAGACAATGCAGAGTCCAAGACTGGCTTTGGATAATTGGTGGGAATGCATAGCCAAGAGGAAAGAAAACAGAACAGCAGCGGACAACAGCAAAAAAGAGAGATGGAGGGAGAAGGAGAGAGAGGGAGAGGGAGGGAGAGAAGGAGGGAGAGGAAAGAGAGAAGAGAGAATGGGTGTGTGAGAGGAGAGAGAGAGAGAGAGAGAGAGGCTGATTCTTATTTATAGATGAGCAGATTGTTGCAGTTAGTGTGTTTGTGGTCATGCATAACAATTGGTGTGGGGATCTTGGTTGAGGAACTTCCTCCACAACAGATTGCAAAGGGCAGAGCTTTCCTATCCTGTTCTCATATTATTGCACTCAGCCGCTCTGTGTGATTGTTTGTTTGTGTGTGCTGTGTTTGTGTATGCGCACGTGTGTGTGTGTGTGTGTGTGAGATTCCTGACAGGGTAGGTGAGTGTTGGTAGGATGCCCTGCAGGTCAGTTTGTTAGAGTTGGCACCGGAGAAGAGCAGTGGGGCACCGAGTCAATATCACATAAAACGAAAAAGTTGGATAGCGCTCTTCTGAGAAATAGTGGCAGATTATCCTGAGCTATGCGGCGACAGAATGGTAAACACACACACACATACGCAGTTACAACACAGCTTCTATCATTTCGAAAACTTCTCCTGAAATGACCCCAATTATTGATACCATACACACACACTTGAATAATGTAGTCTGTGCTTAAACTTTGATAGCTTGCACACGTATAGTCCTAAAGCTGGCACGCTGCCAAAGACAAGCCGGCACTTCTTGCCAGAGACAAAATCCTGGTCGATGGAGGATTAAATTAAGTGTTCTACATCGACAAGTGATTGATTAAATGATAAACATTGAATATACAAAGATACACATTGAGAAATCGATGCAGAAAAGTTTATTTATGATTCATTTCAAAGGACTACAGAGGAATGTAGAGCAACCTCGTGAAATCTATCACTCACTGGAGATTAAAGCCAAAATTACGCAGGACTCAACCTGATGCCATCTTCTCGTATCACGGTAGAGTATTTCCTAATTGGAATTAAATGTACTTATGTGATCTCACAATAATAACAGGTTGGCTGCCGGAGAGAAGCAGGCAAGAGGGATTATGAGATGGAGGGAAAGGGTGAGAGTCTATGAGGTGTTTGTCTTTTAACGGTGTTGAGCCATCTAGCTTATGCCTTCCACCACTTAACTTGACAGTTGCAGAAGAATTGTTGTTGCGAAGATGTGGCGTTAAATAAACAGGATTTCTCTTGGAACAACTAGTGGAGCAGAATCGTAGTCTGCAAGAGCAAAGTTCGGCGAGGATACTGAGATGAGGGAGTGTATAAATACTATGAGTCATTTGAGGCTCCGAACCTGAAATCCATCTCCAAACAGTGATTCAGCCTGCGTCCGGGGCACCGTAATATCAGTAATCCAAATATGTTTCTACTTCATCATGTAACAGCAAGCAATTACAATCCTTGACAAAATACTCGCAGAAGTAGACTGTTGTTTATCACCACCCTGTGCCTTCAAAGGGTCACCATTTAAGGAATTGATTTTTACACTGACAAGCAAAAAAAAGCTTGCAGCTCCTCCAAGGAGCGCAAATCAAAACTAATCAAAGGAATGAATATATTCAGATACTCTTTGGGAGCAATTTACAAAAATATAGTATTAAAAACCAACGTGTTTCAGCTGCAGCATGCAATCCTGTAACCCTGATGAAGGCTATTGCAGCCAAAACAAGTAGCATTCCTCAACAGTCCTGCTAACAATTGAGGAAATGAGTAGCAGAACTTTTTCATTCCTTTGATTTTTCCACTGATGTCGCTGTATGTTTGACAATACAATGCATTAACGATGGTTTTCAAGCAAAGTCCTGTGCGTGTGTGTGCATTTGTGCATGTGTGTGTGTGTGTATGAAACCCTACTTGCAAATCAATCGAAAAACAGCAGACTTGGAGATGGGACACCGGCGTTATGCAATAGCCATAAATCTACGTAAAGTTGTGTTGACATTCAAATAGCAAAATTCACAGCCACAGGACTACAGGGCCATCAGAGACTTGGAGGAAGGAGGACAGTCCTCGGTAATGTCTGTCTGTCCTTCCTCCAGTCTGGTCAGATCACCCACGGATTGACTGAGCCAGGGAATGAACTTGCATCACTCAGTGTTTTCACCACCTCTATCTGAGTCACTTACTAAATGCGTCACACTCCTTAATGTGTTCACTGTTTTCCAATAGACCTTAAAAAATGAATCACAGCAACTGCTATTATGAAGATATGCCATAAAAATAGCAGGGAAAATATCTGGGCTTGCCAGTGTAGGGCTCAGTGTGGCAACTGTTTTGAGAGTTGTTGTTGGAGTTTGTCTGATTTGTCTGTGTTCTGTCTTCTCTGACCGAGAGAGACACAGAGTAGCCTCAGGTATACCTGGTTGACCACAGGTAGAAACACACGCCTGCTCAAACAGGTAAGAATATGACCCAAGTGTTTTAATAGTTTACATGTTTGTGGTCATGTCCTCATCATTGTAATCATTCTCTTTCCGTCACTTTCTCTCTCCCTCGCTAAATCTCTCTTTCTCCCTCCCAAGTGGTCATTCTTTCCTTCCATTGCTCCCTCGTCTATCCACACCCTCCACTCCCTCAGCCATGTCTCTCCCTGTTATGTTCAGTCTCAATAGGGCCTGATCCAGTAATTTCACACAGCTGTCCTCTGCGTTCATATTGTGCCTGTCTCTGCTCCCTACCTGGTTTACTGTCGTGTCTTTATATGGCCTTTCCATCCCTGCTCTCATCCCGTCATGACCTCTCCATGTCTTCAGTCAAAGTCCAGACATACAGGTGCACTCCATGAGTCACAACCACCAGGCTCAGCCCTGCTGGTCCTCTCCCATCCTGTTTTTCACTTCATTCTGTTTTTCATTTATCATTTATCTGGGCCTCTGGCACAGTTTGTTCCTTAAAAAACCAAGATCCTGGCCCTCTGACATGCATCCAGAACATTTCTCCTGAGTTAGATATTTAGTTAAACTGCTTTGAGTGGGAAGGCGGAGGATATGCACAGGATATGAATTGCAAGATTGAGCAAGTGTTGGAACGGAATAGGAAAAATACTGAAATACTGTAGAGCGAAAGCGAGGGGGATGCATACCAGGAAAACTGCAAAAATATGACTTTAGAAACGAGGAGAGAAGGGAGACAAATAAGAGTGAGAGGAAGGAAGAGGTGGGTAAGAAATAATTGACACCAAACGCTATTTCCATGCTTTCACTGTCTCCACCTTCACTCGTATCTCCTTTCTCTGCCTTTCTCGTTCTGTCTGTCCCCCAATTTAGACAAAAATCCAAATCGTCTGGGCTTTTCTTGGCTCTGCAATGAGGTGGTCGACTCCCAAATCCCCTCGGTCAATATAAACAACTTAAAACCTAGATGAAAATAATCTACTCACATACACCCACTCTTGTTCCCTGCTCCCAGTTGTTCCCTTTCTCTTTCATTCTCTCTCTTTGTTTCCCCCCCTTTGTGTCGGTATCTGCATTCAGAAATAGGACATTTAATATCTGCGTTAGAGAACCAAACCACCAGAACAAACAGCCTAATACGACCACATCACTGAGCCCCAGCGCCAAATGTCTAAGGGGCTGACAACATGTGCTTTCTCTCTCGCCTCCATCTGTATTTTCAGTGCCTCCCCCCTCTCTCTTCCTGTCGCTCTCTCTCATGAATTCCCCGTTTCTTATCTGTTGGCGTGGGTTTATCTCCATCTCTATGTCTGTCTTAATGTTTATCTGTCTGTCTGACTCCCGCTGATTCCTGGCACATCCAGTCCTCCTATTCCGGTTTGTTTACTGTTGGCAAGGGCCTGGTTTCACACAGCTATTCACAGAGTGTTCTGGCTGAGAGAAAATCTGATGTTGCATTATGTAACTCCCGTCTACACAGCATAAAGACATATAGCTAGTACACTAACTCTAAAGTAAGTGTACTAAAGATTTGCTAGATCAAAAGTGCTGTGCGACAGCGGGCTACACAGCTAGTACACTAACTCTAGTCTTAGATATATGTATTTTTAATGAAGGTTAGAAAATAAAAGTACCTAGGGTGCTGTGTTACATAGCTAGTATACCAGCTATAATGTTTGTTTGTCGTCTTTAGAAGTAGCTTTTATTTGAATGTAAGATGCATTACAAAATGTACACCTAACCTTACGATGTAGCACAGCATCATTGGCACCTTACATGCTGTCGAAGTCAAAGGGGCATTTCCCTCAAAATCCCCCTTTAAAACAATGGTGTAGTCTACTCTCTCTGAAACAAAGATAACCAAGCCACAGGTATTGCAGTACATGCTTTTCCACGCTCGCCGAAATGGTGACAAGCCATGGAGTCGGTCCATGTGGTGCTGGTATGTTAGATGTTCTTTTCATACTGTGCTGCCATGCTGGCAAACAGCAGTGAATATTGTCATGTACATGTTATGAAGCAGGTAGACCTCACCCTTCTCTCTGTCTTCATTTACCCCCTGCCTGTTTTTCTCCATTCCTCCTCAGCTTTCCATCATCTGTTTTTCAGTGTGTGTGTGTTTCGTGTGATGAAAAGCTGCTATTGACTGTGGAGTGTGTGTGAGTTTATAGCCTAGTGGAGGCAGGGAGAGAGTGAGCTAATAGTTTGGTCTGATTGAATGGTGGAAAGGGTTGATAGTAGAAGAAGGGAGGAGAGAGGGCGACGGCTAAGGGGGGAGAGGGAGTTGGGGGAAATGGATGGGTGGGGGGAGAAGAGGTGAGTATAAAAGCCCTGCTGTAAGGAATTAGGAAATATTCTGCTGGAGAAAATACAGAGAGAGATATTCCCAAGATTCCTCACACCATAATCATCTTTTTACAGTAAGTACATGAAACACATTAAAGGTTCTGATAATCTTTTATAAATAATGGCAAGTAAAGGTTAGAAGTAGTAATTTGCAATAGTGTACCTATAATAACTAAATCAAATTAAGTCAAAACTTTAAAAACTTTTATGTGCTGAAATCCTCTGGTATTATCTACACTGTTAACAAATGATAAGCAATCAGATACATTGTTTTCCAGGATAATGCAGCGATACTTGCATGAGCAATCCTCATCCCCTGCTTGATACAAAGCAGTATGCTTCTCTATTTTGTGTTAAAGTGTAAAAACAACTTAGAGGTAGGAGTAGCATCCTGCCAGGGGCTTTTTCCAGTGAGGGTAGCACATTCTGCCTGGGGGACGAGGGCTAGGAACCCACTGTGCCCCCTACTAAGACTCAGACGGGTGTAAAACTCTGCAGACACTGTTGTCAGCACCCAGCTGACAGCCCAACACATGTACACACACACACACACACACACACACAGATGTCTAGCTGCCCTTGTAATTGCAGGTCTTTGAGGTTGCTTCTTGGACTTTGGGCTGTTTCTGTACCCACTGACTGAGTCTGAGTTCGGCTGCAGCCAAGCTATGCCTGAGAGGCTCTGTGTGTGTGTGTGTGTGTGTGTGTGTGCATGCCTAAAGTTGTGGTGTTAAAGACATCTGGGATTGCTGTTTGTACAGGTGTCATACACCTGAGGTCACTCTTGTGTGTGTGTGCGTATTTGTGCATATATGTGTGTATGTCTGTGTGTATTTGTGTGTGTGTGTGTGTGTGTGTCTATGTGTGTATTTGTGTATATATATATATATATATATATGTGTGTGTGTGTGTATTTGTATGTGTGTGTATGTATGTGCGTGTATGTCTGTGTGTATTTGTATGTGTGTGTGTGTGTATGTATGTATGTGTGTGTGTGTGTGTGTGTGCGTGTGTCTGTGTGTATTTGTGTATATATGTGTGTATGTCTGTGTGTATTTGTATGTGTGTATGTGTGTGTATGTGTGCACGTGCATGCTGTGTGCATGTATGTTTCCAGGACCAGTTGTAGCCG
>OOFE01009805.1:3345-23765 GCA_900323365.1 Monocentris japonica | reverse complement strand
TGTGTACACACACACACACGCACGCACGCACACACACACACACACACACACACAGACAATTGAGACTACACATATGCAGCACAATGCACAAATTTACTCACTCCTAAACACACACATACTGTATTACCCGTGGACGCATGTTTTGTTTTGCAGGAACACATACACTCACACATATTAAGGAACATGCAGATACAGATGCATGCATTCCATTAGCTTACACAGACACACACACACACACATGCATACATACATAGGCATACACACAAATGTAATAGGCATTCTGACTGGGATGTATTGATCATGAAATATATAATAACCCTTTCAGTAGCCAAGTTTAGACAGGTCTTTGAATTGTCTACGTTCATAACATGGCTAGAATGAAAAAACAAATGTAAGCCAATAGGAGGCTGAAGGGTTGCCTAGGCCTAACCTAACGTTTACTGGATTTATTGAAGAGGGGTCAACAGTCATTCTACCATTGTTCAAGTATACTTTTCCTCTATGTAGGTCTACTACAGTTGATGTGTGTCCCTGTGTGTATGTATGTGTGTGTGTGTGTGTGTGTGCGTAAAAGAGAGAGAAAGAAAGACTGACAGAGAGAGGGAGAGGGAGCGACCCAGAGAGATCTAAGTTCTGAACCCTGAATATCACGAGAATTTCCGAAGGAATTTGCTCTACTTATTTAGACCTTCTCAATAAATGTTCAGTACACTGTACTAGTACAACCACAAAATCTATACAATACATGCAACATAGGTTAATATTAATATGGTATTAAGCATGCTGAAAAATCAACTAACATAAAAATCGTTTTCTTTGGCAACAAAAATGATTTTCACTCATGGGTAAATGGTTTATTTTGGGCAATGGACACATTGTCATACTTTTTCCCTTCTAGCACCAACGTTTTTCGTTATCTAATTTGAAATGTACTAATTCCTTATTCTTGCGGAGGGAGGGCAAACCACTGACTTGAACAGCTGCTTCATGACCCAAAAAACTGTCAGTCTTTCCCTGGAATAAATTGTGGAATATACCATCTTTAGGTACAGGGGGGAGAGTGCAATGATATTTTTTTTACATGTAGAGAATACTCGTCAGTATTCATGTATAGAGGTATAAAAAATTCAATTATAACTTAATAAACCTGAAATTGTTGGTAGAGAATTATTTAAACTGTTGAAAAGGGTCGAAATAAGAAATGAATCCGACTCTTCGTACCCATGTTTTAGCGTCGTGTTTCCAGAGGACCTATAGTAGAATCAATTCAGCGAGAGGGGAGCTTGAAACCGTCCACTCACGCTTTCCTCCGAGTCTAAGAGAAACACAGTTGAACTGAACACACAGACTAGTCGGCCGCACTACATGCACACTACAGCCAGGCTCCTATATCTTACGAAAAAGAAGTACAGTAATTATACAAAAATAGAAGAATACTATATAAATATCACAGAAAAACGACAAGTCTCTTTAGGAACGTTACAATGACACACTAGGAGATTCAAAAAGTCTTAAGTACGATAAGGTCACTATAAACTATACTGATGAGTACCACAGACACTAAGTTCCTATAGGAATATTATACTGTTTTTTTTCGTTAAGGCATTCTTTCTGTCTTTAGCTATTCAACAAATACCCTCAGCCTTTGGAATGCTAAATTATATAGGTATCAAATAAAAGATACGTATTCTTATAACGTTTGCTGTTATTTCGAAAAACCCTCATCAGCTAAAAGCCACTTTTCGCTCAGAGAGCGAGTTTCTCGGTGTGAATGTGCGTGTGCGCGCGCACGAGAGCGAGAAAGATCTGCTCTTAGAACGAAACTTGTGGCAATATGCGTTTTAACTTGCAATGTCTGGATGATGTGTAGCTGTGGCCAAATTTTATTAAACATCAATATTAAAAAGTTAGTTGAAAAAAACCTCAACCTTGTTTGTCAATCATCAGCCTAAACCATTTGGTATCATTGCATAAGCTTTATTGCTTTATTTATCTAGGGAAGATTTGCTGAGCACATATACCTATATCATTCAGTCACACACATTCATAACAGTTGAGCCAGTTTTCTGCTGTGGGCCACTGAGCAGCTCCACAGGAGCGGTTGGGGGTTGAGTGCCTTGCTCAAGGGCATCTTTACCACAGCTGCTGAGGGAGGCGAGAGTGTGTTTCATTCACTTCTCCTCATGTCGCAGTGTTGTTACTCTCACCATTAGACTATTGCCACGTGATAGACAGAAAGGCATGTAACCCTCAAATGCTTCAGTTGAGCTGCTTAGTGGACAAAAGTCTACTACTGGGTAGCACCCGGGTATGAATATGTGTAACTACTATATATGAACTGTTGAAAAAATGAAAATTGATGAAAAAGATCCTGTGTGGTCATCAAACATTGCCTGGAAAGGTTAAAAAAGTGTTGCACATCAAGTGATGTCCACCAAGCAGAAGAATATTTAATGTTGTAATATTTAGGGTCAGATCAGAGAGGGCAGTCTCTGACCTTTTCTCCACCATCACGCTGCAACACCTGCTGCACACATATGGGTGATTGGCTGATGAACATGAAGGTTTTTACATCACAGAGTCTGTTACAGTCACAGCATAAACAGTGTTTTATTACAACATGTACATAAATATCAATATTTGCTGTATGAGTCCAATATGCTGCCTGTGTGATATGTGTGTGCAGTATGTGCATGCATATGTGTACACTATGTGTGTGTGCAAATGTGTTTGTGCGTTCCTGCATGCATTTGTTGAGGAGTGTGTTTCCACGGCACCAGCCCACTCACCAATGTCACCTTCATGGCTGGCTCCATCGTAGGAGCATCCTTCAGAATGTAACAGATTAGCTTTGCAGGCAGGGATGTTGATGAGGTCATCACTTCCCAAGGTCACACCTACACACATCTAGCTATAGGCCCAATGGCATTAAAGACCCCTCCTCTTCAGATCCTATAGCGGCTAGACTCAACCTCCTGCCTGTGTGCAGATCTGAATAAGGCCAAATAAGCCATATCCAACTGGATAAGCCACATTGTAATACTCAGTGACAGGACAGGCTTCTTTGGCCCCTTGTGCACCGATTTGAGAAAGAGTGGATAGGCCTATGTCATATCATACAATACTGAGAGGTTCTCTTCAATCCCTGCATGGAGATTTGCAACAGTTGATAGTCGTAGGCTGTATTACGAAATGATTAACGATGGGACCAGCTCCTTTAGAGTCTTTGCCTCGTCCCTGCCCATAGATTTGAACATGACTAGCTAGATATAAACCAGGTGTGCAAAACTTCACAATGAATCAAGAAATGAATCAGAACACACTGACAACTATTGAACTCCTGCAGCAGTTCTAGGTCCCAGGTCCAAATGTTATCACCTCCACTCTGTTTGCTGAACTGAAAAGGACAGAAAGTACAGTACACTATACTTTGTTCACCAAAATGTTGATTTAGTTTTTGAGTGGCTTCTTACACACTTGAGTCATTGTTTACCCACCATTCATTTTAGTTTGCTGATATGCAGTATGCTTGTAATAACTTTATAATGGTTATGAAATGAAAGCAAACTTTGTTCAGAATGGTCTACTCATACAGTGGTAGCAATCATAGGCCTCCCTGCAGCCTGCATCTACATCTGTATCTCTTGGGGTTGTGGCAACTGGGGCAACTGTTCAGCATTAATGCATCAAGTGTACAAAGAGGTGGACTTGTACAACGGCTACATCTGTAGGTATACCAATTTTCACCAATTTTTTTACCAATTCTCTAAGGACGACATGTCTCCCTGCTGTACAGTGCTACATCTCTTTCTGTGCCCCCCTCATGAGACAATGAACACATTGAGGCAAATCTGTTTCCACAGCCTGTGAATAAGACAGCCAGCTTTGTTTAGCACGAGTGTGCACACACATATGTGCGTGTTTGTGTGTCTAATAGATGAAGAACAAACGTGTATGTGTACAGACACACAAGTATTTGTGTATGCATGTGTGTATATGAGTGAGCTGCCTGCGTCATGCGTTTGCCATGTGAGTCACCCGCTCTTGCACAGGGCTTTAAGTAGTGAGTAAGAGCTCTCTACTCCCTCCTCTGTCTCCGCTCTCACTCTCTGGGGCCCCAGCACACAGCTAGAGCTCTGCTGCTTCCTCCTCTGTTGCTACTCCATCTCTGCTCACCGCCCAACAGGTTGCTCTGTAAATAATGAATTGTGCTCACAAAGCACAGTATATCCACGAGTTGGAAATTTGAAACAGATTCAATCACCACAATCACCTGTTGTTTGTGCAACAGAGAATATTATCATTGATGTATTATTCAGGAAAAAGAATAAAACAAACATGCCCCTTTTCCTTCTTCTCTTTTGGTCTATTTCTTCCCCAGAAATCTCAAGATGATGAGATGACTGAGGCTGCATTTGTATAATAGCTCTGTCCAGAATTGTCTTCTTTGGTGGCCTGCTGGGATAATTGCAGGTGAGCCGTGGAGGGGCCACACTGAGGCAATGCAGAGAGATAAGTAAACACATAACCGACGTTTGCCGATGATGACTAACACTGTAGTGACCCCAGTACCCCATTTCTATTTTAAGGACAACTGGAATAAAGAAAAGGTTGCTCCGCTGGCCAGTGGGCTCTCATTATACTCACCTAGCCATAAAACACAGCCCAGCATTCTTTATCCACACAGAATGAAAGCATATTAATGCTCACAACACCAGCAAATTAGTGTGCACATTTCATATTTCTAGGGAATATGTCTTTGTACGTCAAGGTATTTAGATGTGTAGAACCCGACGTTTTTGTTTTCCTATTTTCAGCCATCAGTGTCATGGGGGTTTTATTAGAGCCCTTTTTTCATTGCAAAACAGAAAAGAAAAACAGAGGGCATTTCTCATGTTGAAATCCTGCTGTTTATGGAAGTATTCCACCATCTAGTGGTAGTATACGTGCTGTTATATACTATGGCTGTATACAGCACATCGAATACAGCTGCAAAAGGGGTTGGTGAGACGTATTTGTCTTTATTTATATCAGTGCTTATGACAAAACTGGAATTACAATAATAAACATACTGTGGGACAAATATATAACATTTTTCATTCACACTTTTGATTAACTCCATTTCCAGACATTACGTACAGTAGCATATAGTAGCAAATAAAAAACACACACAGAGAGACAGGATAGCATATTGGAGGAAATTCAGGAGTTTGTGTGTTTCGCTTCATGAATGAAATGGCACATTTAAGAGATTGACAACAGCATTGAAGAATAACTATACTTAAATAGTGGCCAAATCTCAGATTCCATCCATAGCATCTTGGTCGTTACGAGGTCGCTGTTTCGTGGCCGGTTTTTCTGGTTCTTTGCTCCTCCACAACACGTAGAACTAATGTATAGTTCTTCGTATACATACCAGGCCTGTAGCATTCCATGGACATTAAACATGACATCCACAGTGGGTGGGGACACCCTAGTAGTCATATTGGAATGTTTCCATTTAATGCACTTCACCCTTCAAAAAGCAGCACCAGTTATACGAGTATTCAGCACTTGGAACTTAAACAGTTTGCTCTGGTTTCTTCATCCTGTCTCTATGTGCCCTCCTGCTCATCCTCTTCCTCCTCTTGTTCTGGCAGGTTGCCAGGGCAGGGCTCCATGGTAACAGCGACACCCATGCCGCTGCGTCCGACGGGCATGTCGGTGACATAAGTCCACGTGTTAGTTTCTGGACAGTAACACTCCACGCTGGACAGGAAGCCATTCTGGTTAAAACCTCCTGGATAGACATGCACACACACACACACACACACACACGTGCACATTTTAGAATTTCTTGTTCTCCTAGTGTGACATAACTTGGGCCTGAGCACATGTTGACCTTGCACTTTTAGCCCACCATCTTTAAGCACATGGTGTATTATTTACCAATACACTGTTGTGAGTACGTTTACAGTGAATTCACTACAATACCGTACATTATAAAGTACATTGTGTCTCCAGTATGATTTATACACCAGGGGTTCCCAAACTTTTTCACCTTATTTATTCTCTTGTTTTTGTACCCAGATAATAAAAACATATTATTCTTGGACCCAGCAGCAACAGGCCTGCAGCTCATTATAGTTTTTTGCACATTTAATATTCCAGGCTTTTCCAGATTACAGAATAAAACTTCATTTTACTCGTGAGGTTTTTAAGCCCATTGTTTCGTTACATTAGGAACTGACCCAAGACGAAGATGCGTCCCTGGTAGACCGTGACTCCGTGTGCGCTGCGACAGTGCTGCATGGAGGCCCTGGGTTCCCAAAGATTCCTAGCTACATTGTAACGCTCCATAGAGCACAACTGGCTCCGCCCATCATAACCCCCTATGGCATACAAGTAGGAGTCCAAACATACAAAACCTGCAAACACAGACAGAGAGGAATCAGATCTGTACAGCTTCATAGGTGCTTTATAAAGACAGATACACATTTAAAAAGTTTTATTTACTTCCACTGAACTAAGCTACACACTCACCCAGTCCGCTGCGTACAGAGCTCATGGGAGCCAATTGGTGCCAAGTGTTGGTATCAGGCTGGTACTTCTCAGCAGTGTTCCAGCGGTTCTGCCCGTCGAAGCCCCCCACGACGTACAGAGCCCCCCCACACGCCACCACACTGGCTCCCAGGCGAGCCACTGACATCGGGCAAACAAAGGACCAGCGATTCGACTCTGGATCCCACCTGCCAACGAAAGAACAACTGTGTAGTGATTTGAGTCGAAACAGTGATAATCTATTGAGAATTAATGATTTCACACATAAGTCAATGAATATATTTGAAATAGTGCAAGTTCATCCAAATGCGAAGGACTCAGAGAGGTGGGGCTGTGTGCCACAACCATCTCAATCTACATGAGCCAGTCAACTTTAAGTGGATTAGGTTTAGCTGGCAACCACGCTTGGCATCTATTGACAAGCTTTATTTGAAGCCAAGGAGATTGTAACCACCACAGAGGGGAAAGTCCATAGAAATCAGTTTGTTTGACGTCTCCAAACAGCTATTGATTAACATTCTTGCTCTATGCCCATAAGGTTTTTGGAAAAAGTATGGAATTTGTCTATCATACTGTAAACAAGACTTACAATAACAACAAATTACTGAACCACGGTGTGGCTGTTGGTTTTAGAGTTCAATCCTTGGCACTGACAGGCGCGTGTATTCCAGCTATGAGCTGCTGATAGGAGGGTGGATGATATTACATTTACGGTGCCTTCCAACACTGCTGAAGTACCTTTGGGCAAGGCACTGAACCCTAAATTGCTCCAGGGGCATTGTACTGTAAATGACCCTGTGTCCTGACTCCTGAAAAAATCAATATGTGTGCAGGGTTATGCATGTGCATCTACCTGGGATATGCAGAGAGAGAAAGTCCAGTTACCTTGTGTGTCTTCTGCATCTTATTTTCATTTCAACAATATTATTAGCTTTCATTGCATTCAACAGTTTCTCAGGAGAAGACTTCCAAGTCGTGTCTCATGAGTTATAATGAGTCTCTCATGAGCATCACTTTAAAAAGGCCTGCTTTACTTTTGAAGCACATCAAGTGGGTTCTTTCGCCGTTCATAAGAGATGGCCATTTCTTCTTTCTTAGTTTTTGTTCTTAATTTTCAACTTTATTTATTAATCATTTCACAAACAGCATTCCATTGGAGATTATCTCCTCCCCGCTAGCTGCTCAGCAGTGGCAGCAACAAAATGTAAAGCATTCCCAACAGGATCGGCATTCCTGGTAAGTGTGTCTCAACACGTTTTGAATGAGCCTGGGTTGTTGTCTAATTAGGCTAAGAGGAATACCTGCAACCTTCCTGAGTGCTCTTCGGGTTGAATGGCAGCTATTCATCTTCCCTCTCCCATGCCATTATCTACGCTTACATAGAGGTAGCTTCACTTAATCTGAGAGTATGCATAGTTGAGGAGATTCATGCTCTCTACCTACATTCCATCTTGTCATTACACAATAACTGAAGTGCCTGTCTGGTTACAGTAAGCCTTAACAAAAGAGCGAACATCTCTCACCTCTCCACTGTGTTGTGATGTGTGGAGCCCTGGGACCCCCCCACAGCATAGATGCTGCCGTCCACCACGCCCACCCCCACCCTGTTCCTGGGGATGTTGAGGGAGGCATGCTGGCTCCATTGGTTGGTCATAGGGTTGTAGCACCACAGGGTGCTGGACTCGGTGTTGCTTTGAAGGGACAGGTTCCTGCCCCCAACCTGGATTCATAAAAAGGACGTTTAGAATGGAGATAAATAGACTGGAGCATGGGTCTATTGTACTCTGGCAACCAAAGCAAGCTTTCTTTGATGAATGTTGCTAAAATGGTTTAAAATTTATGGTCTCAGAAAGTTTCCTCAATGATGTTGCCATTACTAAGTGTGAAATGAATAGCATGTTGTAAATTAAGTTTGAGCAAACAGCAAAATACCCTCAATCAGAATCGCATCACATCGCCTCACAGTGTTGAGCGTTGTTCAGAGCATAAGACTGTCCACAATGTTTTTGTAATGGTATCTTTTACAGTGCATGCCATCCATGATGACATTCTGGTCAGCCCACCTACCGTATAGAGCAGTCCAAAAAGCACGCAGGCTCCCAGGCCACTGCAAGGAGCCCCCATGTCAGCGAGTTTTAGCCAACAATTCCTCCTGGGATCGTAAGCCTCCATGGTGGCCAGTGAATGCTGCCGGTACCTGAAGAGAGAAAAGGAAATGGACAGTGTATTTACAGTACGTCAGTTGTAGGGCAAATGTAAAAGAGCCATTGGTATTTGGAATACATCTTATGGTATACACCAAATTATATAAATTCTCTCACTTTGGGACCCACTCTTTTAATATAGGTAGCCACAAGAAATGCCTGTGACTTCGTATGCTGATATGCTCCCTGAAAGTACATTAAAGTATTATTTGAAAATGCTTTAATGTACTTTAAAAGCACTAGAATTATTACATGTTTATTCTGAAACAATGGTTCATGGAAACAGTATTTTTGAAATTGCATTTTTTTTATTGCAAAATCAATAATTTGTATTGGCTTCAAGAGCACCAGCTGTAGTCACGCAGAAAGCAAGAGGGAAAGACAAATTTGAGAATTCTACGATCGACACTACAGTATGGTGAGCCATTTTGTTTAGAAACCAAGCCCTTATTAAAGTTTGCAAGCTATGAGCGACTTGTTTTGACCGGTTCAATTTGAGGGTGCAACATATGCATCCATACATGTAAACAACATCACAGATAAACATATAGACAGGTTTAGAGCGGGGCTTTAATGGTAGAAATCAATAAAAAAATAGGAATTGAACATATTATGTGACACAGAGAGTCCAACTACCCGCCGGCCACGTAGATGAGCTGGGTTCCACGGTGAGGTGCAGGGGGGAGGGGCTTCCTCAGTGCCATCTCCTGGAAGATTTTAGACAGGAAGTCCTTACAGGAATTGGCCTGGAGATAAAAAGAGGGGATAGACAAAATGAAAATTGGTAAAGAGCTGTTGAGTGCGTGAGTGAGTTATTGAAAGAAAAAGAAAAAAGAAAAATAATAACATACAGTACAAAATACAAATCTCATCTGTCACTGCATTACTATCACAGGAAACATAATATAAGGATGCAGAGTACCTTGCTGAGGATGGGGCACGACAGAAGCTGGTTCTTCAGGAACTTAGGAGGCAGGGCGTAGATACGGACAGCATTCAGGAGGGCATGGAGATACTGGGCTCTGCCCTCCACATCCCAGCGGACCCAGTCTGTACAGGCCTTGTATACCTGACATGGATTTATTTAAAAATATCAATATCTAGTATGTCGCACATCTAGTTGTATCCTTTTCAGAACTGGGCCAAATAGTATATGCAATTTTTTCTGAGGGTATGTTTTAACTTTCCAGCATAAGATGATTGGCACTTGACACATACGTATGGGCTAACGCAAACAAATAACCATCTGTAAATACTATTTGACCCAGTTCGTGCTTGCATTTTACATTTTAAGCATGCACTAAAACAAAGCAACTTGTGATGTAAGTTGTGATGAACATGAGATTTTAAAACTAATCTAATAATGCACTTCATTTATGTGACTAAGGAATGAAGGAACAGGGTTACAAAAGAATAAAACAGCCAAACACTAAAAGGTACAAATAAATAACATCAACGTCTGTCAGTAAAAACGTGTTATATAAATCATGACACAATAAAATGCTACAAACCTCAGACTCACAGAGCACCTTCAGACTGTCCTGACTGATGAGCTCCAGCAGCTGGCAGTGAGAAAGGCTGAAGAACTCCTCCTCTTTGGTCACCTAGGACAGAGGGCATAACAGGTTAAGGAAACACAAGCACACTGTCAGCTGAAACAAAGACATACGACTGAATATGCACATTTAAGTCCCTTTTCAGATGTGCCGATTTATTAAAGGATTTTCATGAGCATGTTTCTAATGCCGTGGTCCTGGAGCTCTTGCAGGGGACATACTCCTCCGAGGTACAAAGTCTTTGAGTTAAACCCGAATAACTTCAATATCTTCAGTGGCTTCCTACCTATGTGAGAATCGGGCTTCTTCCTATAAAGCACTTTCTCAATAGGCATATCTCATTTGTTGCTCTGTAAAGCACATTGAGAAAAGCCTGTTTTGATGAAAGCGCTTCATAAATGCATTGGCTTGACATGATCTCAAAATGTACGATAGCATGTGCTCTTAATAAATACTAGGTGAAACACTAATATTGTTTAAGTAAAGTAATGGTGAGGTGTGCATGTGCCAGTGTGTGTGCATGTGTTTGCGTGCGTGTATTCCCGTGTGCGTATGTGCTTTCCAGACGTCCACACCTCATTGAAGTGTGTATTGATGTACTCTCGGCTCTGCTGGTGCAGCTCTGTGCAGCCAATCTCCTCAGCAAATCGGGCGATGCCGATGACATTAGCCGGCTCCAGGTGCTTAGTGAGGAAATCACAGCATGCCTTGGCCACGTCTTCCATCTGATACCTGGTGGAACAGAACAGGAACAAACATGAGAGAGAGAGAGAGAGAGCGAGAGAGAGGATTTAGGAGTCATGTCAGAAGGTCATTTTTCAGATGGCAGCTTCTGTAATTTTGAAATTTCTAAATAGGACAAAAATCAAGTAGTTTCTGTCATTTGTGTGTCTGTGAGTGCGTGCACAAATACAAATAAATCTAAGCCTCAGTGATTTAAATTCAGTGGTTCGGGTTGATCTCAAGACAAAGGAGAGTGTGGCTTCCACCCTCTACTCTCTGTCTTACGCTACCTGCTGCCGATCCAGCGTTCTTACCTCATAGCAGCCAGAAGAACATGCAACACACACTTCTCTCCCACAGTGATGCGGGAGGTGTAGGCAAAGTCAATAAGCCTTCCCACCACCTGGGGGCAGACATCGCGCAGGGTGACCTCAGAGGCATGGCACTCTTTAAAGCTGCTGGTGAACATGGCTCTGAAGTAGGGGCTGCAGGAGGCCAGTACCACCTTGTGCACCTGAAGAAGAGGGAGGTTTGATGTGGAAAAATAGGACTTTGTTTCATTATTCAAGTGCTGATGCCAGAATTTTTTTCCATGCTGGGTGGAAAGGCCTCCACAACAAACATTTAGATCATACGACGCCAAAACTCTCCACAGAAACCAATACCTAATTAAATCATTGTAAGCTGGGTGGTACCTCTGCAGGCAGGGTGGCTCTGTCTGTTTTTTGAATGGTAGGTAACATTACATTCACTATACCTGGCTCCTAATTGAATAACACACAGTCCTATTTTGGGTTGGTACATTTACTGCAATGAAGCAATTTCTGAAAATATCGTTTAAGTGACACCACAGAGGTTTTAAAGAGCACTTTGCAGTGATTTCATGTTCATTTTATGTTCACATTTTAAAAGGAACTGTGAAAGCGTATAACAATGACAAGACACAAACTTCTGAATCAAACTTGATGAATCGATCAGTCCGTCTTTTTAGTTCAGTGGGTCTCTTACCTTGAAGTCCACTGTTCTTTCCTTGTGCGTAACATGTAGCACCAAGTCACACAGCATCTCATGGCGTCTGAACTCATCCATGACCTTCAGGGATCTGGAAGCGTGGGTCTCGATGGTGTAGTCAAGGTAACCAGATCCACGCATTGATGGAACCACGACAGCCGAGAAATCGGCACCCCGAGTGGGGCGCTTCTTCCTCATAGGGCAATGCATCCTGAGAAAGAGGAGAAAAGGACTCCAGAGGACTTTTTTTTAAAGAGGGATTGTTGCCTATTCAATCTTCTAGTCCCTTATAGTTCAAAGTTTGGAGCTCTTCTCCCATTGGGGCCATGCTTTCAACACAAACTTTCAACACAAAAAATTGTCAACCTTGTTTATCAAAGAAAAATCTCCAGTGATTGAAGATGATGTCCTTAGTTCCTCCATTTTTCCCCGAATTTAAAACAGAAAATCTACATCCGTCTAGTTAGCAAAACATGAGAGATGAGGCATGTGAACAGTGTAATGCTACTAGCCATGGGTGACCCCGTCCACAGCCAATCAGCAGAGAAAATACTTGATAACAGAAGTTCAGGCCATTTATTTTCATGCACAAATATGGTGGGTAAAAGAGGTTATAGGCCAAGGGTGAACCACATAATTCTCTCCCAATCACAGATCCAGGCTCCAACATGACTGACAGACAACGTTTGTATCTGGACACGGTCACTCTTTCCAAGTTAAATCATGGTCATTTAATTGTTGTCAATCCATATTTTACAGGCTTTGCTTAGACCTTTCAAAGCAATCCATCTGATGTTTGTATTAGTCCTCTGGAATTAAAAGTTCCAGGGAAGAAGGGTAGCAAATATCAGCACAATCAGATGTATCCTGGCAGGGATTTCTTCAAGCTCATCTTGTGCGAGGTTTATCCTGTAAAAAAAATAAATAAATTGGTAAGAAAAATGAGAAACAAGCTAATGGAATCAAAATCTCATGTCAGTATGTTGATTTCCCTGTGTGTGTATGTGTACACCCCCACCCACACACATACATTTCTCAAGGTTTCACTTCCTTGCTGCTGAAACAAAAAATGATGAACAAGTAGTATAATGTTACGATTACTTTGTACCATAACCAGGGTTGGTGTCAAGTCACATTCAGTTCAGTCAAGTTTTTTCCCATATCCAGTCTCTGAAGGCATTATTGAGAATGAAGGCTCTGCCATTTCTATGCAATTTCAATATCTGACAGGTCACTTTGCTCTATTGAATTTATGGATTTGATCATCTACAGAAGAGAAGGCTTATCATCAGAGGCTGTATTATGGCATAAGGGGCAACCTTTCAGGAGAATCAAAATTTAGTATGGTATTTTTATGTAATTTTCTGATTTGAAAACATTTTCAAGGTGTCTGTTGTGTGTTGTCAAATACACTAGAAACCTATGGCAATGTTCAATTTGGCACAAAATGGATACTAAATATCTCTGATGGACCAAACAACTGTCAGAGGTATTAAGTTATATCAATGCAAAAATAACACCAAAAGTCCCTAGATGTGTGGTATTGCCCATTCAAGGTAAATTGTCCCAAATCTATCCCAATTATGCCAAAACCAGTAAAACTGGTTAAAGTAGCTTCTTAAATCCTGCTGTAATAAGCCCAATTAAACAGTCGGACTCCCAGAGTGAGTCAGAGACAGACAGAACAAACACAGAACAAAGACATGAATGTTTTCCCACCAGAGATCAGAAGATGTCCCTGAACAAACACTTGACTGTTTCATTAAGTTCCTTTCAAAGACTCCATTCAGCTCTATAATTAAGTAGTAAAACAACTTCTCCCTTGAAATTTAGGAGGTTAGACTATGCCGGTATCTTCTTACAGCCCGTCTCAATACTGTCTGGAAACTGTTTAACCAACAGAGAGCACACTAATAACAGTAAAGACATCTGATTAACAGTACCTCCTTATATAATGCACCAATTTTATAACCTACAACAAAGTGTGTCACTCGCTGCTACAGCTGAAGCAGAACGCATCAACTCATGATTAAGACAGCAAGGCTTCCGTCCTTGAAACTCCGACACTGCCTGCTAGCTAAGCATCTATCTGTACAATGTCATGCAAAGCGCATGCATGCAGTGGATGCATAAGAAATTGTATTGTTACAAATTTCATGTGTATTTGACCTACCAAACAACTAGAGGTTAACACTGGTGTTGTCTGAAGGAGTACAGCTTTGTGAGTGCAGTTGAAAAACCACATCTGATCAGCCTCAAGCTCCCTCAACTCTCACCCTACAGTCAGCCTGGTCACCGGTCATATGACCCAGAGAGAGAGAGAGAGAGAGAGAGAGAGAGAGAGAGAGATGGCAGGGTGTGGGAGTGAGTGAAAGAGCACATTCAGGAGAAATGGATAAATATATGAAGGAGGACAGAGTGAGACAGTGAGAGAGACAGAAAGAGAAAGATAGAGTCAGATTAGTTCAAGAGAAGGAGGGAGAGAGGGTGGGAGAGAGAGTCATTAATACAGTAGAGCCACTCAGTTTTCCATAAAGGGCCATTGTGCTTGGATGTATCGCCCTGTCCTACTCCCCTGATCAGGCTTTAATGGGGGTTAACAGTGAATTACTGTGTAAACACAGTACAGTGCTATAACAGAGCATTGCAGGGACACTCTGCGGACTCTGTGGCACTGATTCTCACCAGTTGATTGATTTGAACTAAAATGCCTGTCAGGCCTTCAACCAAGCCTTGACACTATAGGTGGTAAGAATATACTGGTCTGATATGGTCATCTCACAAATGGGTGTTTGGAAGTGAGCAGTCCCATAGCAGGCCCTCTTTGAGGGCAGGCTCTCTTTGACCTTATCCTTGATTCAATCATACAATGATTTCAAAGAATATGATAAAAAAAAAAAAATATCTATGGCATTCATACATGTAGTACAAAATTTGTAATTGAACATTGATAAATAAGGCCTGTGGAGATCTGAACTGCTGACTAACTAAGATACACACACACACAGTGAAAGAGCGAGAGCGACAAGTTAACCATTTGACCCTGACCTGTGGAGTCAACTTTGACCTGTAGCGTACTAAAGGAATTTGTTTAAGGAGTGAAATTCATCTCACTTAGGCATCTACAATGGCAATATTATCATTACCATCAAATACTCTTGGTCATAACTGCTGAACGGTAACTACCATGCTTACAATGATTGGAACCTGCACTGACAAGTTTTTACATTTTTTTTAAAACTACCCTGATAGCAAACTGAGGTCAAAGACAAATGACAAAAGTGCTTCTTGTTTTGCAGTGAGAGTGCCATAGAAACCTTGCAAAATTATCTTATATAACAGCATTACCACACAACAGCCCACAACTCTATATGTCACAATAAGCATGACATACAAATTACAACTGTGTGGACTTTGAAAGCTTGTAACCGCTGCTGCTACTGTTAACTTGCTTTCAGTTACAAACAGTTTCATTCCAGAATGAGATATTCACCGACTTTGTTACAAAATGATTGATAGCACAATTTTATAACAAACCATGGTGCTTTCTAACAAATAGAAGGTAACCGAAGCCCATGGTTGACAAAATGATAGCACTTTGGATTGACATGCTCTATACAGGCACAGATTGGATCCTCTATACTTCAGAGGTATTGAATGATGAACTTCAGAGGGTGTTGACTCAAGTCACTTGTTGTATAATAAATGATACTTCAGACACTAAGAGCTACTTGCCCTCTACTTGATAGTCAAGCTCACTATATCAGAAACACTACAATGTGATCCAGTGATACATTACACCCATTATCACTATACAAAGAAAATGGATTAGCTTTGTCTAAAGAGGGTGTGCATGTGATACCTGATCTAAGACTACTGATGTATGGACATATGGAACCACTAATGAAAAATCACGATAGTATTCTTATAATAGGGACTTAAAGTGTGTCTGTGGCACACAATAGTGAGTTTTTAGTGGCCTTATGGTACTTTATGGTACTTACTTTTCCCTATGATATCACTGTAGGATTCCCTTAATATTCCCATAACATTCACAGAACGACTCATAGTTTTGCTGTGATATATAGCATCCTTCTTAAATGTATTATAGAATTACTATGGGCTTTTTTCGTAATGGATATTTAAGTATAGGAACTGAAGTTGTGCAAGGCAATCAAACAGCAGCTCCATTTTAACAATAGACAATGTACAAAAGTTTCAATTCCTTTCCAAGAGACCGCGCGCCCTCGAGAAACAGAACTATAAACAGAACTATAAAGTTTAACCGGATACGATATAAACGTCACAGTAAAACTATAAACGATATGATATTAATATTATATACCAGAGAAGATAAAACAAATACCATGAAGTGATATAAGGTCACCGTGAACTCACTAATGACTACCACAGACACTATAAATCCGCTTCGACAAAGCATAAAGTTACTAGGCTATAACACAGGTCGACTCACCTGAAATAGTTAACCCCTCAAAGAGAAATGTTAAGCTCCATAATATAATTAAAAAGTAATGTACGTCGGTGTGTAAAAATCAGAATGAGGACATAATATTACAGGGTAAGTGTCACAGAATATCAGTATCACAGAAATCAGTATGGAGACTTTACGCACAGGGTCCCACCAAAGGAAGTCTTCTCCGGTCGCAGGCTTTTAGGCTTTTCTATCCTCACAGGAACCAGGACTCGCAGAATACACATTAGTCATCCTCGTTTGACACCGACTTTGACACCGGATCTATCACAGTCCCCCCAGACTGAACCGGGTAATAAAAAGCCAATAATGTGCAGATCTAACGCTGGCGCGCGTCGACGACGTCCATGGTACATCGCATGCTAAGCCTCTGGGAGGAATTTCTGCACCAACATGACTCTGCAACTATTGAATCCTGCACAGTGTGCGGGTAGTACGCCTGTACAGGCAAGGCGACAGCTCAGGGGCAAGATTCCTAAAACTGAAAGTAAACCTTATCTGGGATAGGACGGCTGCTGAAATAAGTTGACCGTGTATCATGTAATGTCTTGGAAGAAAAAAAAACATACCTCCCCTCATAGCCCTCCCCCCCAACACACACACACACCCACACACACACACACACACACTCACACACTCACACACGACAAATCAACCGCGGAAATCTTGCCAGTTCTGCTTTAGTGTAGTTTCATTGGTGAATCACGGACAAAATAAAGTGGACTCGGGCGTGACGCCAGATCTGCCTGTTTCCTTATTCTAAACTGATGAATCATCGTGCTGTTGGTTGCATGGAAATGTTCATACTTACATGCCCTTACGAAGAATTGTAGCAATCCTATAATACATTTAAGAAGATGATATGTGAAGGATGCTAGATATCACTATAATATAGGATTATTATAAGAATATTTTAGTGAAACCATAGGAGATAAACAAACCATAAAGAACGATAAAGTCACTATAAAGTCACTATTCAGAACCACAGACACACTTTAAGTCCCTACAGGAACATTACAGTGATTTGTATGGTTAGTCTAAATCGTACACCTGGAAAGGATAATTTCAACTTTATTTCTACATGCATTCATACAGTAGGACTGTGGGTCTTTCATCATCCTAATAATTTACACTCAGATGAATATCTTGGTGAAATGTATGAAACTGGCCCCAGTTGCATTCAGACCTTGTTCAAAACAATGTTTGAAAATAATTGAGTCATGAGTCTCGACTTTCTGGGAGTGACGGATGGCCACAGGTGTATTTCAGATCGTGTCAGGTAAGCCGTCAATCAGGTAGTATACTATATTTAATTTAAAATACTTTCTTGCGACTGTCGAAACTTTCTTGCAGTCTTCGTCACCTCTTGAAAACATCTACTGTTTATTCTACCCATGGTTGCATCATATGATCTTTAGGGAGCTTTTCTCTTTCTGACTAGTGGAGTAAGATGTCACAACATGTGCAAGAACATAACTGGACATAAATTTGAGATTTCACTGAGTAATTGTGTGTCCTCTTTGTTGAGTTTTGATGCCATTAAATATCTGTTTTTATTTTAGGGGTGAGATGTTTTTCTACGTCCCTTGGGGTTTCTTTGTCTTTCCTGTATTCTTTTATTCTCATTTCACTATTTCATCACGTGCAAATAAACGTAACTAACCTAAACCTGTCTGTTGTAAGGTTCTAGAAATTTCAGTTTAACTCATTCAGGGGAATAGTCATCACCTTCTCAGAAATGAATGGGAGGTGACACAGATGGGATGAGTCATTTTATGGTGTGGCGCTATCAAAGGCATGGTACTGGAGTGTGTGTGTGTACATGTCCCTCCATCAATGTGTGTGATGTTTTTTTGCTTCAAGAACTTGAATGGTGATTTTAATAATTGCAGTGGTGCTCATTAAACTGAAGGTGCATGGTGGTATTGCTATGCTATTGAAATGCTTTTAATCAGTGTAGCAATGCGCGCTACTACCGGGGCCGTGACAGACAGAGACAAAGGCAGGAGGGCAGAGTCAAAGGGCCAGCAGGCCGTTTTATTTGCAGACAGGAATATAATTCGGCCCGATATTGGTGGCCGCTTCTCAGCTCCATCTCGATCGACTGGCGCCCCTCCCTTTGTCTCGATGGGCCAGCCGCGGAGCACCCAAAGCCGGCCAGTCTGCCAGGCTTCCAGGAACATACCAGCTTCAACCCCGACTGACCGGTTCTTCCAGGCTGCCCCCGGCTGCACCCTCCACGGACCTCGGTCGGTTGCTGCTGCTGCTGGTCACGCTGGCTCTCCCTCCACAGTCCGACTCTCCATCGCCTGTCAGACTCAGTCATTCACCACACTCTCACACATGCGCACACAGGTTAAAAAGGCTCGGCTGCAATCAGGTTTAATTGGCCGCAGCCTATCCCAGCCTTTCTTTACTACAGCACTTGTAATTTGTATAAGAGCTAGAGCGCATTGAAGTAGAGCGTATGTGTCTACTTTTTTCATGGCATACATTGTGACCGGTCATTCCAAGATTCAAGTAGGCTAAGAGAGAGGTAATACTGTAGAAGTGTTGTTCAATGGGGAGGTACGTCAGTTCACACTGTCATCTAGAATTTAGAAATACAAGGGAATTGAAAGATACTTCTTTAACTTCTTTAAAAGAAGACAGTGGACAGTCTTTTCATTAAATGTTTATTCAGTAAATACAGTGATGTTTTGGACAGGAAAGAGGGAAATGTAGCAATTAAAGCCCCAGTGGCTTTTCACAAACCTAAATTGTTTTTTCTCTTTTCTGTGTACATGATTTTTCCTAATCTACTCATTATAGTGGTACTTTTTCATGTTTGATATGTTCTGTCAGACCTGTGAAACTGCATTATTTGTATAATGGGAACGAATGGGAAAATGTATGACCTCCTGTTATCCCCTTCAGCAAAAAGTGCAATTTTTGCTTTGTGAGATTTGACAAGAACAAAACCAATATTTTTGTACATCACATTAAATTTACAGGAGACAGAATGGCGGTAAGCGAGTACATTGGGGAAACCACGTAGGCCTCACAGAAAAGGCCTCTAAACAGGGATCTACTCATGGTTTGAGTTTTTGATTAACCAGTTTCCATACTAGCTTACTAGTCCAGTCAACCATCGACGCATCTCAGGAAAACTCTATGCTCATCGACCACTTTTGGCTCAGTTTGTAGCTTCATACGTTGTTAACTCAAATGCCCTATAGCACAAATAGATTCTCATATAGCATGATCAGATTCTGGTAACAACATTATTGAATGGATTTTTAAAAAATATTGGGATGCCATCGTGGTGAAATATAGGCTAAGATGTCACGCCACAACATTAATTTGGAGAGGCGATTGTGTGAATGTCTGTAAAGATAGGCTGGACCACCCCCATGTCAGTTAAAGAAGTGACAGCTGGGAATGTCACACCGCAGACTCTAGATAAAACTGCTCCACTACTACCAGTGAATGGGACTGTACTTGTGTTGTCAATAACCCAAGTCACGTCTCAGCTGGACAGACATTTTCACACATTGACTATAAATCATAATTTTCTACTATGCCGTGTTGCAAGGGAAACGATGTGTGCAGATAGATTTCAGATGCCTCTGTTGTATTGTTCATACAGTTTATGTCCATACAGGGATATTGTGCAAAAAAGGAACGTTTGCCTTAGGGGTGGTTACATTTCCTCATAACTGTGCTTCTTGCCAAAACTGTTTTGTGATGTATGTTTAAAAGGTGAACATCAAATCACATAAACTAGCCCAATCAGATAAACAGCATAGCCACTATTGTCCAATGGATTTGAAAGTTTTGTACTATTGCCAAGAAACTTGTACCAAATTCTCATTACGCTTCATGTGTGTAAAGGTATTTTATCTAGACAGATAA
>OOFE01009803.1:6343-18030 GCA_900323365.1 Monocentris japonica | reverse complement strand
TGTGGAAAAGAGGGGACGCAATCCGGTCTGACCCTGAGAGAGGAGCGCTTCAGAGTGCGGCGAGGCAGCTCTGGGAGGGATCACCATTTACCCTCTCTCTCTCTCTTTCTCCAGAGCTGTCATTCTTAATAGGCCAGTCGTCATGATGGTCCCCCCCGATGACGACACGCATTGATTGGATGTGGATAAACAGAAGGAGCAATCACAGCGGCGAGATGAGGGGGGTGTCACAGGGCAGATAGGGAAACAAGCAGCTATGAAAAGGAAACATGACTGCACAACACTGCAAGCATGGGCTGAGGAGCATATGGCAGCTTCACGAGAATTGTCTGTCTGCCTGTCTGTCTGTCTGTTTGTCATCTATCTATCTATCTATCTATCTATCTATCTATCTATCTATCTATCTATCTATCTATCTATCTATCTGTATGTGCCAGTTTGTCTGTCTATCTTCTCAATTTCAGAATTTATTTAGGTTGCCCCATTCGTTGTTCGTTTGTGAATATTTTTATAGGCTAAGCTGGCTGTTTTCATTGTATTTCAGAAATATTTTGAATTATTCCTTCAGGCTCAAAAATTCTCATGTATGGGCCAATTTTAGTCATTTCAGAAAGGAGAGGCTTCACAAAACACAGAAAACCACCTTAATGAAACCTTGAATATTGTTGATCCTTCTCGGTCAAAGCTACCAGTTTACAATACAGTAATAAATTATTTTACGAGGCATCTTGAATGTTCCCCTAAATGATATAGAAAAGATGCTCAGACTTGGGTACGGTGTGCTGCACGGGGCACCCCCCTTCTCTCTCATCCTCCTCTAAAGCGGTGTCAAATAAAGTCCTCTAAGGTCAAGTCGTGTGGTCAGAGTTAAGATAACAGGCCATTTGACATAAGTCTGGAGGGTCAACAGCACGGACCACAAGATGGCAACACTTACTATCAATAGCTTTATCAATTAGGCGTCTTGTTATTTATAAACATAATTATATATGTTATTCAAACACTGTTGTTCCATTTTAATCCGTGTTTAATTTGTAAGAAAAAAATCAAAATAAAATACGTGCCTACACACACACACATACACACACACATCTAAAGAGTCAAAATATAACATATGGCGCGGTGCTGACAGTCGCCTATTTCAATACACAAGCTGGTGTCATGGCACATGCGCAGTAATCGACGGCACTTTGCAGGCTTTCAAGGCGGGGGCCGTTTTGTCAGCTCTTTGATGTAAGGTATGTACTCTTGCAGTAAAAAGTCACTAAACGCCGATAAAGGAAAAGGCTTTTAAGCTTACAGATCCTTCGCGGGGTTGAACTTGATATTACAGTCTTTCAGAAAGCAGAAAAATCTTTCCTTTGGTACACAGACCTAGTGTGCATTTCAGCACAACTGGGACAATTTCATCTTCATGGTATGCTTGATGGTTGAAGCCTATGTCTATTGGATCCTCTGGGTCAAATCTCTCCTTCTCAGTCGGATGCTTCAGGTCCATTCAGACTGGTCCATTTCTATCCGTCAACTTGTAAGCACAGATATTACACATGAGCTTCAATTGGGGTTTGGGCACTGACCTTATAGACTATCAGTGAATCTAAATCTTAAACCTAAATCTTGTTTTTATCATAAGAATGGGGAGCAAAGATCAAAAAGAAATTTCTAAAACAAAACTCACATGAGGGGAGTATTCAGGACCAATGCTACCCCTAAGCCGATAGTTTGGTGACCTACATGTAATAATTTATCATACTGACCACATAGTAGTAACTTGTCAGCCATCAGTCACCGTTCCTCTCTATCCCCAGAAATATAGTGCATATGAGCGAGTTGTGGAAGATGACCGTACCATACCTCGAGGTTTAGTGAATTGGCGATTTTGATCTGATCCCAGATCTGCGGCTGCGGGGTATACACTTGCACGGCGAGGATGCTGCGCAGAAGGATGGAGTCATGTGGTCTGGGCGAGAGGAGAGGGAGTCGGGCTGCAGGCTGCGGGGCTCCGGTAGCCTCCGCTGTCCTTGTGCGCCCTCGCCTGTCCAAAATGGGGAAGAGGCCCCAGTAGCTGCCGCCCCCCTCCCCCAACCAGGCGACTGAGGAGAGAGGGAAATTCCTTAGCGCTTTCTCCCCCGTCTCTTTCATCTGGTCTGCACAAGCGGAGGAAAAAACCTCTCTCCAGTTCTCTCTCTCTCTAGCCTTCATTGAGTCTTTCAGTATCGACGATTGACAAACCTTTTTGTTCATTCATGCTTCTAGGATGATTTTGAAAAGCAAAAATCTAAATGCATTTACTCCATATTATAGTCGATTGGAAGAAATCTAACACACTCTTTTAATAAAAATACATGTGCTAATTTGGCATGGGTCAGACGCCATATATATCAAGTGGGTTACTTGCTGTAGATTTTTCTCCAAAACAGGACTGTTCTTCATCGACTCGGTGCAGCCACCGGTTGTCTTACAGCACCAACGCGGATATGCAAGAGACACTTATGTAAATATACTTTAAATGTCCTTGTTTGGTGGCCTAAAACATTGTGGCATTTAATTTGTTCTCACATTTGTATGAAGTTTGCAGACAGGACACCACCACACGGTGGATCAGAGTTAAAGATCAGAGTCAAGGATGGAGTCTGTGGATTGTTAATGAGGACCAATGGAAATGTACCGGGCTGAAGCGGAAATAACTTTTCTCAGTCCCACCAGAAATAATGGTTTTGCAAATTTTTGTTTCATTCATTCATAATCTATGCAAATATATCTTAATTGTTACCTTTACTTATTCACCTGTGGGTTTGTGTTGTACAGTAGACTGTGTATTTGGCTAGTAAAAATGATGCAAGCATAAATTGGTAAACTATGCTCTTAATCTTGTACATTTTCCCTCCATCGATATAACTTCCGTAGCAATGTGTCAAGTGTACATTTTAAATGTAGGCCAGTTAAGTCGAATCAATAGTCTCTACCAGACTATACTAGACTTTATAGAAAACTATAGCCTCTACTTGTCATTTCCGAGAATACTGATATCAATACTCAAAGTAAAAATATCCCATCACAAGAATAATAATAATAATGATTAAATATCCAATAGTGGGCTTTCTCATTTTATCTAATGTAGCCTATGTGGCAGTGTAGTCAGGCTGTAGTGTGTGCTAATTCTTTGTGGTCTTATTTTTTATTTTTGCAGTCCATGTTGGTCTGTCTAGTTTGGATTTTTTTTATTATCCAACCCTAGACTATATTCAAAACCAAGTGTGACGATGTGTTACTCCGAAGGCCAAGAGGATCCCAGTGTGTTGATACTTTCCAGAGGTTATGCAATGGGCCGCAGCCAGGGCAGATGGTATCTCGTGATCCATCCAGAGATAACACTTGCAATGGGTTTTGCGCAACCCAGAAATGACCTTGTTCGTTTACAGTAGTGCCACTTATATTGTGTGTGTTTTAGATAGCAAGGACACCGGATGGGTTTGGAGAGATTTCTTGCTGATTGTTGAACCTTCCTCCTCATTCAGAAGTAGCAATGACAATGTAATGCATCAGTATTGGCAGTTCATAAATTTTTACACCGGGAGGTTATATAATCGGCCCACTTACTGGTGGAAGAAGCACAGAAAAAAATTGGACTGCAAATTGTTGTGGCTTTGCTCTAGTGTCTCGTTGTGCAGGGGGAGCTCAAAGAAGGGGAGCGCCCCCCACGGCAGACATTGCAGAATGCGCCCCTCAGTTTTACTAGCCAGCCCAACTTGAACTTGACCATGGAGTCTGCGCAGTACGCATGTAATCCAATCCGTGGTCCTGGCAGTATAGACCGACCAGAATATTTGGTTTTAAAATCACTATTTGATCCGAGCGTGCATGGATCTGTTTGGTGCACGTTCAGTCCGCCATGGCATGAGTTGGACCGTTTTACGCGCTCGTCAATGCAAGCTGGATAAAGATAAAACATAGTCTGCATTATCATGGCCCCTCCCGCCTCCTTTGCTTCAACTTGGCCTTGAAACTGGATGACGCAGCTACCCGAGAGTTAACTCATTGACCTTGGAGCGCAACATGTCTTGGTGACTAGTTGGGAATGAATCTCTCCAGTAAGACCCGTTTTTATCATCCAACAATCCCTGTGCTGCAACACGACGGGCTTAGCAAGCCACTGAGATCAGGCTTGCATCACCCCATTAAAATGAAAAACATCATGGGGTATGGCTTAACACCAATTCAGCAGTAGCAAGGCAGCACACCAGGTGCGAAGCCCTAACGTTTCACATGCATGTCATTCTTTTGCGTCCCTTGCATCTTTTGACGAAGGTGAAATTGGATTTTATTTTTAGAGAGACACATTGTGCTGCTGCCCGGTTGATTTGTCCTCATGCTGTTTTCTTTGCATCTTGTCTAGCCACCATAACATGTCACTAGTCGGTCGTTGAAACGCATCACCATGGCCAGTCACAGATTTACCCGCTGGCCAGAGGTAAATATTGACATTTCTATGCGTCATTCTGAAACTAGCCTCTGCTTTCAGGATTGTTGCAACACATAGCAAAGCGCAATCCAAGTGGTGATGTTATGTGGGTGGAATGTAACACTCAGCAGAAGATTTGCGTCCAGCAGATTTCCATGTGATGGAGAGTGTGTTATAGATAGACCCCTTTCAAATATAGGGCTACTTCCTGTTTGCTATATGCTATGGTATACAGCATATATGAAATAGATATTTCTATATAAAAATAGAATTCCTTCCAATTAGGTTTAGGATATTTTGTGTACTAATTCCGACTTGGCTAGTTAGTCCTATAACATCTCAGTTCGCGCTCGGGCTTTTATACAAGGATTTTCCAGCGAGAAAAAAAATAATCTTTTGCAGCTCTCACACCCTCGTTGTACCCTGCTAACGACTGGAACATCGTACAGCGGCGTAATTCATGAAGCATTATGCATTCTGTCAAAATTATCATGAAAAAAATACTTAGCGAAGTTATGAAATATGAGGTTTTATTTAGAAAGAATCATCACGTAGCCTATGACAGGAACACATTCCCAAGAGTTAGTCAGATATTTAAAATACCCAGAGCAAACGAATTACGCAATATTAGGCTTGAGTACAAATTTATATTCCGTCTTTGGCTTTAAAGAACTTTGACAGGCATTTGAGAATTAACAAAAATGTCTCCAATTCAGTGTTTTGACGAACTGCAGCTGTCTTTTTTTCTATTGATTCTGTTTTGATAAAGGCCTGGGCCTGTGCTTGCGTAATATTTCAGCTGCCCTTAGCTATTTTCGTTTTATTTTCACTGGAGAGCTATACAGACATGACAGACAATTAAAAAAACTCACTATTACATCTTAATATACACATAAGCTACGTCATGAGTTCACTGTCAGTATCATTTTTTCCCATAAGGCAACATAGATTGGCAAAACCGTGTCTAATCAAATAAATATACGTTTAGCCAGCGTGCGTAGCCTATTATTTATTTTGCGCATATTGTTTTCTTCTTGTTTTGCACAGCTTTGGTTATTATTATATTGAATTACTGACGCCAGATCATAGGTCTAATTGGCCAATGCCTCCGTGCTACACTGAGAAACATTTTCCATCCTTTTTCTAATTAAGGCCACATGGGAGCCATATCTTAGCCTGTTGGATAATGGTGATGATTATTATTATTATTTGTAGTAGTAGTATAAGTAGTAGTAGCAAGGCCTGCGATGATTAGGCCTACAGTTACAGAGTCAAAAGGATAGGTGAATAGGTCTAAATCCCCAGTTGTAGTTTAGTGATCAGATGGAGCTATAGGCCCCAAACCTTATTCTAAGGTTTTTAAAGCAGCTGCAGGTTCAGAATAGCTTGCAGACCTCCGTGAGCTAGATGAAACATAAAGAAAGTTTCTGCTTACATTCCCCTGCTTACACCATCAGGCTGCAACCAAATGCAGGCCGGTGGCGGAACATTTGAAAAATACAACAGATGTGGGACTGAGTAGCGGCTGAAATTTCATTGAAAATAACTGTAGACCTATATATATACTGAGACTCCTCTGTGCCAATAAATGATTTCACATGCAGCCTGCATATAGTTTTAGCAGGCCGTTAACGCAACATTTAAGAGTACTACTGGAGAAATCTGCAACGTCAGTCATTTAAAGGCACACATCAGGAACACCTTGTGGCTGTAACTCTCCAGTTGACTGTAGGCCTTTTAAGTGGCGTCCGACGTGTGTCCGAAAATGAAGTGAGTTTTCTGTCCTTCATAATCACACCGCAAACTCTGGTCCAGAGGATATGGTAAAGTCAAGCCTCTGACCGCGCTGTGGTTCATTGCTTTGACCACACAAACATATTGCCCTGTTATATTTTGGCAACTTTTTTGACAGCCATATACTTTAACCGCATGTCAGCAACAGGACTGAAACTTATAGACCCCGTTTGCAGTTCGTAACATCCCAGAGCAGCCCGTTTTACATCACAACGTATGCTATTAACGATAGACATTTATACCAAATCGTAACTTTATATAGCCTTTACCCGTGCTTCTGGACCCATTTTTTTACACTATGCGTCGTTTCGCTGCGTAATTTGGATGCCAGTCCGAATAGGATAGTTGAGTCTTGATAATAACCTCAGAGAAAACCCTCCAGGCTGTGCTGTAGAGCAGCGGGTCCCAAAGTAGGGTGCGGGGACGCCCACGGGGACCAGTGTGTCTCAAGCAAAATGAGGAATAGTTTAATTTCAGTATTATTTAATTCACTAGAAATTATCCCAATTTGGGAATGTATAAGAATTACTTTTGTACTCATAGGTTTCACTCTGACCAGTGTTATCTCCGCCAGTGTGGGCAGTACAATTCAGTATACAACAAGGCGTTCTAATGTGTGTCTATTTGGGGGTCGATGGCGTGAAGCCGTTTGAGATCCCCTGCTGTAGTGTGTGTGTGTATGTGTGCACGCGCGTGCATTGTGTTTTGGTGCTTGTCGGTGGTCTGGTCTGTCCCAGCCGTCCCTGGATGTCTGGACTGACCACATGTGCGCTTCGGCAGCCACCTTGGTGGAGGGCTTTTGTGTTGTTGTGACTACAGGACCTGCGCTGAAAACCATTAGCAGTGGAAAGAGCATTGATTAGATTGGATTGGATGAAACTTTAATGATCCCCGTGGGGAAAGCGGGTCGTTGCAGCGGTGAAGAATAGGAAAGGCCTATTGATGGCTAGGGTGTAAATAAGAATAGGGCGAATTGTGTTGATGTAAAATATAACGCTTCAGATTATTACAACTAAAGGAACATAAAATAATAAAAAGTGAAACATGAGCTCCTTTTAAATGAAAGCTTGCATTTGTTCGTTTCGAGACCTCGTTTGACTCATAGATAGACCGAGTCAAGAGCTAGGGCCTAGTTGGGTTAGTCCATTACTAAGGATTGTTGCTGGTCAATAGCTGCATCATTTCATCACATACCATACTATATAACGTCAAGCCAGACCGGCTACCGTGATAGCAGCCTGGACGGATTCGTATTTAATCCTCAAATCGCAATTTCTACACGTGAAATTGAAAAAAATATATATCTTAATTTCAGTTTATTGCAGATGTTTCGCAGAAATTGCAACTGCTTTGTTAAGAGGCGAACTGGAGAAAAGGGGAAATGCACCGTTTCTTTGATAGACAAGATGAGAACGACAGGAGATATCTCATATTTTAAACAAAACAACTAACAGTAGCCTATAGGTTTTTAAAAAATATGTATTTTGACATGAGCAAAATTAACGCCATAAAATATTTCATCTGTTTGAAATAAAACCCTTTATTTGTCATTTTGTAATTTGGATCAAATGCAAAACATCCCCTCCAACAATATAGCGTGTGCTACAATAGCTCTGTAGCTTACACTGACGCAATCTTACGTAGTTGCCTTATGCTCAACAGAAATGCCGTATTTTTCCTTTGTCGACAAAGATTCTAAATTATTTCAACATTTTTGTTGCTGCTACACACTTAATTAACTTTCTATGGCTTCTTATGGTTAATCTTAAGATAAACATTATTGGTCCTATAGCTTCAATCTGATCGTTTCTAAATAAAAGGTTCTGATTTAGAGTGCCAGGACTGTGCAACACCGAAAATGGTGAAGAATATACCCAGATATAAAAGGTTAAAGAATATACCTAGATATAAAATGTTAAAGAATATACCATCAAAGGATTCCCAAACTCTATTGTGGATGCCTTTGTAGCATTTGGGTAAATTGCAAAGACTTGCGTGTTGAAAATCACTAAATTAAAGTGATTCCATCTGTTATCGAAGTTAATTTTGTGTATGGTTCACAAACTTTAGCTTTTGACAGGTCGAAGGTAATAGATAAAGGACACGTTTTTATGAATTACACAAACATAGGCCTGATTGTGCCAAGTGCCGTAAGGCTGGAAAACCAAGTGTCTGCATCAACATTTTACGCACTGGAGTATCAGCTTGGTAGATCTCAACTCATCAGCACAGTTATGTGTGAAAAGAGATCGTGAGTCAAATAAACTCTAACTAACTATAAACATATACTTTTACTGACTCTAAATAGGCCGAGGCGCATGCTGCATTTTGAATCTTGGGTAACAAATCCAGTGAAAGCTCCATTTCCTCCAACACGGAATAGACGGAGAGCCACTGGTCGTAAACACGAAGCAGCAGACCAGACACCCACACACCGACACGTCTATCCCGTCTCTTCCTTTCAGAGATCACATCATTTTCACACGTGTTCGCCAAAAACTCTTCCAAGAGACCTGCAAATAAAAAAACATACACGCATTTCGGTTATATTTCCAACGCTGGGGACACAGAAGTATACGCACCACCCAAGTAAAGCGGGTACAGACTAGTTTGTGAGAATAAAACGGTGGAGAAAACAAAATGATAGTAAAAGTTAATGTCCTCCAAAAGCTTTCATTGGGCAGGAATTCTCACCCCTCTTCCGCTCTTTTCAAGAGCTCAGACGGTTCCTTCAAAGACTGAATAGCCCGAGAGGCTGGACGGCTAGACAGCAACTTTCAACTTGACCTTGGCCTCCAGCCGCGTCTACCTCCTATGTAAAAGAAACTGCATGCAGTGCCAAGTCAAGAGCTGTTTTCTGTCTTTGCGTACTGTAAACATGTCGGAAGCTCCTCGTCTGTAATATTCCCTAAAACCATGACGTTATATCCTAAGTCCCTCTTTTTTTACCCAAACCCCTTCACCAGGTACGGAGGATTTACAGGATTTACTTGCCTACAATCTCTATTTTCGAGAAATATTTGCTGGCATGAATTGAACTAATTCACATGTTTAGGCTTTCACACTTATCAACATGACTTCTAGGATTATACATTGAATGTTTTGTTGTGTAGCCGGACCAGACAAAAACCGCAGCATTATATTTCATTTATTGTAGGTACGACTTGTGCCAGATTCGAATATACTATTTTATTATGATTTTATATTAAGGATAATGTTTGAAAATGGTAGTGGCACAGTTATGTAAAAATAACCAGTTGCTATTGCGACACAGACAAACGTGGCTGGTCTGGGTGCGTGCGTATTAGTCGGCCAGGATTGAAGAATTGTCTTTGTTTTACACTCCAACGGTAAAGAGGAGCCATCTCAAACAAATGCTATCCCAAACCAGAATTAAGTTTTCTGGGATGTAACCTCATATCGACATCAAATACCTTAAGGCGTAATTTACTTTCTTAAATTGAAGCACCACCTCCATCTCTTTTGAGGCAGACACGGAACGAGTTGAATCCATTGATAGGTACGGTCACCTTACGCTGCATTTTTCTCCATTTAATTATCAGTACTGGGAGATGTTTACCGTCCCCTTTGCATAGCCTGGTCACGTGGTAACATCTGGACCAATGGGTGGCGCAACCTCGGTGCTCTGGTGCGCGTCAGAGTGGCTTTACTCTCTGGGAACCAGTATCTCCTTTTTTCAGTCTCTGGGCTTTTTAAAAAAGAGCCAGAAGCCTCAATGTTGGATGCCGTGCTATGACAACGTCACTGCTCCTCCGTCCTCGCTGGGTCGACCCGTCGGTGATGTTCCTCTACGACAACGGCGGCGGTTCCGATGAAGTGAGCAAGAACATGGATGGTTTCGCTGGTGGCAACTTTGCGGCGAACCAATGCAGGAATCTGATGGCGCACCCCGCGTCCCTGGCACCGAGTACCGCTTACTCGTCCAGTGATGTGCCCACCTCCGGTATGGGCGAGCCGGTGAAACAGTGCAGCCCTTGCTCTGCTGCTCAAAGCTCGTCCAGTGCGTCCCTGCCCTATGGGTACTTCGGTAGCGGCTACTACCCGTGCAGAATGTCGCATCACAGCAGCATAAAGTCGTGCGGGACGCAGCCCCCCTCCGCGTATGGGGAGAAATACATGGACACGTCCGCCTCGGGCGACGACTTCACCTCCCGGGCCAAGGAGTTCGCCTTCTATCCGACCTACCCTTCAGGCCCATACCAACCTGTGCCCAGTTACCTGGACGTGCCCGTGATGCCAACTATTAGTGCGCCGTCGGAGGCCAGGCACGAGCCCCTGCTACCTATGGAGAACTACCAGCCGTGGACGCTCACCACTAACGGGTGGAACGGGCAGGTCTACTGCGCCAAGGAGCAGCCCCAGCCTGGACACATGTGGAAGTCCTCCATACCAGGTAGGCTGCATCAACTCAACTCAAGCTTTATCTGAGCCAGACCTGTTTCCCTGTTATACCCAGATATGCTCGTTAGCCTAGTTGGCGCGATACAGAATTACTCAGTAGCTCTCGCAGCCTAGGTGTGTTAATGCGGTTATACAATGGGAAAATCCATCTTAAGAAGTCTAGTATTGAGTCTTAAAATCTTCTGCTTAACAGAAGTCGAAGTGTGGCAGTGAGGTGAGATAATTTCTCTTGTTTCCGATGCAAATCAACTTCAAAAATTCTTGAATCAAGTGTCTTCTTCATGACTCTAGTGCACTGTTACGCTTTATTCTGTTTCACGATACTGACACTTGTTTGGAGAAAAATCCTGAAAGTTGATTTGCATTGGAAACGAGAAATCTCATTCCGCTGGGAATAGTTTTTCACTTGTTTTAAGAAAAAAATGAGATTTTATTGCTGAATTGGAGACTAAATGACGGACACGTCGTTGCTGTGTAGACTACAGCTTATTCGGTAACTCCTTTTGTCTCTGATCGTTTGTCCTGTACAGACGCGGTGTCCCACACCGGAGGAGACACCGGTTCTTACCGACGTGGAAGAAAGAAGCGCGTGCCATACACCAAGGTGCAACTGAAGGAACTCGAGCGCGAGTACGCCGCCAATAAATTTATAACGAAGGACAAACGGAGGAGGATATCGGCCCAGACCAACCTGTCCGAAAGACAGGTCACAATATGGTTTCAAAACAGACGCGTGAAGGAGAAGAAAGTTGTCAACAAAGTGAAAACCATCAGCTAGTTTTTTTGAGACAATATCCATGGGAAATAAACTCTTATCCACACACACACACACACACACACACACGCACACACACACACAAAACCATACTTTTGGACTTGGCGGATTGGAACAGCAAACTCCCTCCTGACTGAACATGATTCATGTATGTATGTTGCCAAATGAGTTCCCGGAGCTTTTGGAACAATTTTTTTCGGAGGTCTATAAATGCTGGACCCCCCCCCCCCCCAC
>OOFE01009802.1:270-18692 GCA_900323365.1 Monocentris japonica | reverse complement strand
AAAGGCTCTAACTCGTACTTAAACCATAAGTCCAAATGACATGAAACTTGCTACACAAATCCAGCTATCTTTAGAAATGACACTGGTGGGCTTAATGAGGGCACTATAATTAAAGGTCAAAATTTATAAACTCAAACACTATATCTCAGACACCACAGTCCGATTTTGACAAAACTTTTGACAAAGCAAAACTGATGCACTTTGACACTGCATTCTTTCAAGAATTACACTGACTAACCTGATGGGGACACTATTATTAAAGGTCAAAATTTAAAAACTTTTTGAAACTGAAAAGCCATAACTGCAACCACACCAGTCAGATTTTGATGAAACTTGATGATGCATCTTGTTAGTGATCAGCCCAATGGGTGCTTGCATCATTCGTGGGGGGGCAACATGTTTACTTGTTTCTATTTACGACAGATAGGGAGACTTCCTTAGTCATCTCCAACAATGAAAACACACTGATACTCTGAAAGCAGACATGACTATGTTGTGTACAGTGGCTACAAAAACCTGAATTTTTGAGCATTTTCTTGGGATATAAAATTGTTAAATTACTTTGTGTGTGCAAATTAATTACATATAAATGCAGTATTTTCTGTCAAGGGGAGCGGGCATTCAAAAAATCTATGAGGAAGTATAGAAAGTATGCAAAATCTAGCTTGCAAAATTATTCACCCCCTTTACTCACTTGGGCCATATTGTATCACAGGCAAAAACATTCAGCATATCTTATTTATTGTTCATCTTTAAGTAATAGTAAAACATTTTACTACAGTTTCATTTTAAAAAATGCTCTGATTTTAGCTTTCTTAATCGGAAGTATGATCTCAGGTCCCTCAACTCAGGGATTTTAAGGTGTAGGGTATTTTCTGCTTCAAAATGCTGGAGCACAGTGTGGAATACCTGTTATTATTCAATCTACTGCATATTGCACTACAGGAAAGCACAGGAACTGGGAACAAATGCCATCCACAAGTGACACAAGTACTCCACACTCCTGCATTCTTAAGCAGAATACACCCTAGACTCCAAACATCCCACTAAGTACTGAAGGGACCTGAGATAACACTTACTAAGAGGAAAGGTAATGTTAGAGCAAGTCTTTCATCAAATGTTTTTTCCAGTGAAACAATATGGCCCAAGTGAGTAATAAGGACGAATACTTACGCAAACTAGATTTAGTGTTTAATTGAGTTTCATACTTTCACATCTTATATTAAATCTTATATTTCTACTCCATTTTGACAGAAGAGAGTATTTTGTGTGGATTGTTGACAAAAAAATCCCAAAAGAATGTACTACTTTTGTAGTGCAAGAAAATGTCCAAAAAGTCAAGGGATGAATACTTTTTATAACCACTGTATGTTATGATAAATATCATTATTGCATCAATGTAAGTGAGCTAAATGAAGAGGCAACACAGCACTTTGATTGTAAACGTTCTATTCTAGAACATTTTGTACCAATTAAAACAGTTTGTTGAGATACAATATAAATACAATTCTGTACATTATAATACTGTAAATACTATGTTCAAATACATTTCTATTTACAGCTCCTTGTGAGGGAGAGCAGCTTTGATCTCTTCTTTAAAGTAAGGTCTTGGGTTTCTTTTTATTTACTTGAAATTACAGCATGAATATATAACTATTTCTAATCAGTTCCACAGTTCACCACTTCCATAAAAATAGAAGTTCATAGGACAGCTTGTCTCCATACTAAACTATTTTTACACCATCTTCGGTAACCTGATATTGTCCATCACCCATCCATCCAAATCCTCAATGTAAAAAAAAAAAACAAACAAACAAACAAAAAAAACATGTTGGCATTTTTGAGTACCTTTTAAAATATTTAGTGTGACACATCACAATTTAACATATAAAATGCAGATGGACAATCAATCAGAAAGGTATTCAATTAATCAGTCAATGAGGTTGGAAGGCATTTTGAATGCCTCTGGGCATCACGTCATACACAGGCTTTAGGTCCACACATCTTTTTAGCTCAGTCAACATGCATCCTTGGTAAGGGACATTGTTCATCGAGTAGTCTGTGGTTTATGTGCCTGCCGTGAGAAACAGGGCAATAAGGCATCAGTATGTCCAGGCCTCGGGCAAAGCCTAAGAGTGATGACACAACACAGGGCTTTTCAGTCCAATCACTTCGAAGCACATCAGTCCAATATGGAAGACGATTGGTGAACTCTTCAAGAATCCTTTCCAGTGCAAGCATTCAGACAGCAATGGCAACAGTCCCACGCTCAATGGGGATTATTTCCTCCACAGTGTTACAGTACTCTAATAAGATAATTTAACATTTAATGGGTAACTGCAGTCAAACACTGAAAGCAATTCAGTTTTTGCAGATTTGCCCACCGTTCAGGGTATGTGGCATTAGTCAGAGATATGGCACTATGCTTTACTTGGACACACAGATATATATTGTATGTTTCCACATACATTAGAAAAATAAGATATTACTCATAACAGCAGATATGGAACCCTAGTTCTTTGGTTACCCCTGACATATATTGACGTAAATATCAATGTTATCAACAGCAGTACATTCTTCATCTTAATATCCTAGATTACCCCACTTTGAGCCTCAGGGGAGGATGAATTGTCTTATAAAAATATTATATAATGTTTAGAAACAAATGTAAGAACAATTATGTGGACAATGTTTCCATATGGACTCCCAGTTAAAAGTTATTTTCTCTATCAAAAATAACGCAATAGAAAATTTAGATATGTGCATAGTGAAGTTTCAGTGAAGGATATACCTTTGTTAAATGCACAGGTCAGATATACTTTAGGAAAGCAGACACACTAACAATAAATCAGTACAGAGATTTGAGTGATAACAGGGATGGAGGGACAGGAACCATGTTGCAGTTCACCCTAGGCACTGGATTTGAGAACCACCCAGGGGTCCCTGTTGGTCCTCGGAAAGCCGGCCCTTCTTTGGGTCCTATCTGATCAGAGTCTGGGGTTCCATGTCCATGGAGGGTGGTCCTCTGGTGAGACGAGATGGCTTCACAAACACACCGTGGCCCGGGGGACAGCGGAAGTACACTCGTCCCTGGACAGTCCCATTGTGCTTTCCTACGGGAAGAGCAATCATAAATCATTTGTGAAGATTATTTGTAGATATCAAACTTCATTCCATGTCATTTTTCAGATTTTCTTAGTACACTAACATTAGTTTTCTATATAAAACAGGAGATTTTTAGGCCTTTACAATGACTTACCTACTGTCAGGTCCAGCTGCACACCAACCCAGATCCCCTTAGCAAACTCTACTCCTCCAACATAGTGGACTGTTCCTCGCCTCTTCCCCACCCACACCTGTTCTCCAGGGGCCATCCAGTCAGGAAGCTGGGCTGCAGGTGAGCTCTCATCCCCACTGGAGTCCCCTGATGGCTCAGCACTGCTGGGGTTTGGGCTGGGACAGGGACTCCCATGGGGTAGATCTCCCTGGGCTGGCTCCTGGATAGGAGGTTCTCCTCCTCCTCCTCGCTGAGCTGGGGAAGGGGCAGAGGCTGGAGCTGGAGTAGAAGTTGTGACTGGGGATGAGGCTGGAGTTGAGACTGGAACAGAGGGTGGGGCTGGAGCAGGGTCTTGGTCAGAGATTGGGGTTCCAACTGGGGTGCAAACTGGTGATGTGTCTGGGCAGGGCACAGCTACACTAACAGAGTCTTTCCCATTGTGATTTTTGTATATAGGGGTTGGGGCATTTCCAAGGATAGATGTGTTGATGGCAACAGAGGCATCTGAGGTCTGATCTGTGTCATCATCCCTTTTCTCCCGCTGCCCAGAACTCATATCCAAACCCTCCTGCTGCCATCCCTCTACAAAGTGTGCTAAATCAGCCTCCCCGATACCATCATCAGCCCCTTTAAAGTCAGTGAACTCCTGGCTGGCACTAAGAACACAGTTGTGCGGTAGAGGGGATATTTGCTGCTTGTCTGTGTAATTAGGAATACTGACAGGAGAGGAGGCTGGCGGGATGAGCAACCCCTGGACCCCACACATAAAGAGGGGAGGCTGATGGCTATCACCCCCTGCAGAAACACTTTTGGCTTGGGTACAGCCTCTTCCAGTGGGACAGGAGAGGGGATCATGGGGGTTGTCTGAGTCTCTGGTGGTGCAGCTGAGATGGTCGGAGCTCTCACTGGCACTGAAAGGCATGTCGGATAGCGTGGCATTGGAGGCACTGTGTGAGAAGTAGCCACTAGTGCAACTGCTGGCTGTGGGGCTGCGAGACACCTCTCTCTCTCCCCCTCCACACCGGCTTCCCTTCAATTCAGAGCGAGTGGAAAGAACCCCCTCCTGGCCCTCCAGGGTGGCATTGTAGACCTCAAAGTTGGCAAAGTCCTCCGGGATGTAAGGCTGGAAGCTGCTGTAGTCCTGAGAGCCCCGGTCCAGATTCAAGGTCATGTCTACATCCGTCTCCTCATCGTCAGAGTCCTGCTGACCAAACCAACACCAGCAGGACACAAGACAAAACCCAACAGGCACAATATCAGTCAAAGCCTATATGGAGCATAGCCTACATGACCTCTGTATTCATAAAAGATTGACTGAGGATAATGAAAAATGAATGTAGTAATGAAATATTGACACAATGTATGAATTGGTGCTAGTCACTGATAGTTATTCTTCTCTGTTTTCATGTGGTTGGCTTTAAGCTGTTTTATTCACGTTGCTCTCAGCTGCTTGCCACCATGGTACTCACATGTGTGTGCCTGAGCATGTTCCCATCAGCTGCAGCAGTTCAACAGTATGCAGTGTGCAGAGTGTGCATTGGAACATTTTTAGCAGTGTGAGGCTGTATGTGCATGTGTAATCGTGTTAGCAAAATGTGCCAGTGTGTATGTGTACACTTTCAGCATTGTATGACAAAGCAGTGTGTGGGTGTGACAGTGTGTGTGCGACAAAGCAATGTGTGGCTTGTGCGTGATAATTACAGGGTTGTGTGACTGTGTGTGAGACGGGGTGTTGCAGTTTGTGTAACCCTTACAGTAGTATCTGGCATTGTGTCTAACACTTACAGTGGTGTGTGTGACACTTACAGCAGTGTGTGGCAGTGTGTGGCTGAGCTGTCTGCTGGTGGAAGTGGAGGTGGGGGTGGAAGTGGAGGTGGAAGGCTTGCAGTGGCCCTCGCTGCCTGCCCTGGGTCGGCGCCAGGGGCAGGGAGGGGGGAGCAGTGCAGGGCTGTCCACACATGAGCGCATGCTCTGCAGATGGGTCAGAACAACAGCACACACTTGACACACATAAAGCATGCATGGAGCTGGGCAGGCCAGTTTTACAGTTAGTGGCATGCAGTATAACATGGAATGAAAACCAATATGCCAGTTAGTTTAAATGGTTGGAACAGCCACAAACTACCAACTATGTTCAAATGTGTTGAAGAGCCCAATCATCACAAACAACGATATCAGATGTAGGACACTGACACTGCTTTATCTGGGAGGTTTAAAACGTTTGGAAGTATCTGGAAGCACCAAATCTGTTTAGTTAGCTGCTGTGGCTATTCCTGGTTTAAGTCATGCTCCTGTAAGTCATATGCCAGTCCAGTCCAATACAGTGTAACATCAACACTGTGGATGATACCAAATCACGGGGTGGGGCTTTGTTTCATGTCAGTTCATATTTTGGGTAAAATAAAGTTATTAGAAGTAATGAGATCGCATTGTGAAAACAAGGAATGTAATTTGACATGATCAATGATGGATGTGGGAAAATGTAAAAATGGGCTTTGGGAGGGAGAACACAGGAAGAGAGAAGGAAACAGGGAAGAGGCTGAAATGTGAAGGGACTGAGACGGAGAAACAAACAGATGAATCCTTCCCTCCTGACTGATAGAGAATGTGTCTTCCTCCTTACCTCTTGTCCAAGCAGCGGCCGGGCTTCCAGGGCCTTCTTGGCCTTGTTCTCCTCTTTTACAGGCAGCAGCGACTTGAGGAACTTAGGTGGCTGGGGGGAGAGGACCTTGAAGGGGCTAGAGTTGAAAAAGGTAGGACTCTCTGGTACCAGGCCTGTGTGGGAACATGCAGAAGTAACATCAATAATGTCTCTTACTCTAAGGAAATCAAGATACAGTCTATTTGTTATACATCATATATGTATGTTTTTTTTTTTTTTTTTTTTTAAATTGTAGTTTACCATGGTTCTCCTTGTTTTTGATTGGTGTGCTACAAAGGCCATCCTGGAGATTGCAGTTGGAGCTGTCCACATGAGAATCACAATGGTCCTAGCCAGTAAAACACAGGTTATGTTGCTGTAGCCAAGTATCATGAGATTACAGGTGAATCGGTGGTTGGTTTCTCTTAAACTGTCTATAATTTATTTGTATCCATCGATAGGGTCAGGACCCCAAGAGGGGTTCCCTGGTATGGTTTTTTTGTTGTGTTTTTGATTTTGAAAGAAACAATTATGGCCAATGGCTTTTGGCTATACAGAGGCCCTGGGAAAGCTATGTAGCCTGACAAGCCTATTCATAGTTGTCATTGGCCAGCTCACAAGAGCAATTTGATTTCTGTTGTCTTTTGCACTTTGTCAAATATTTGTTGCATACACAATTTTCATGTATATCACATCTTGGGATCACATATTTCCATGCCAAAAAGCATTGGGAACCCCTGGTGTAACAACACAACTAGTTAAGTACAACCTAACCACAATTTAAAAAAGGGTGAATAACATTCATTTAAGGCAATAGGTAATAGTATCAGTGTGACCTACCTTACTGTCTTCATCCTCACAGCCAGTTAGGTCTGTTTTACTACATGAAGACTGGAGGGCGACAACAAGATGTTATTATTAATGTCAGAAATTGTATTATTTTATGATCATTAAGCATTTTTTCCTTAGGGTCAGTAGGTAGTGCAGAGAGTGATCTGTTTCTTACATGCTGTACATTGGGTGTGCTGATACTCCTTCTAAGATGTCTCCCCTTAGCAGAGAGCGCCTCCTTCACTGTCACAGCCTGCATAAATAAAGAGATAAATCTGTAACAAACAAAGCAAGACTCATAGCTGAGTTGTACCATATTTTTATTAATGGCCACATCACAATTTATCATAAGTGTTAGTCAGATTAAAGCAACCTGGATATTACATTTTATTACTGTTTGTGTGTCTGTGTGTAAGCATGAGCATGCATGCTACTGTATACAACACCTGTCGTAGCCTCTCTAAACTGAGGATGTTCTCCACTTCCAAAACGCCTCGTGTGTATTTCTCTATGTAGGATTCTCCATCCTGAGTCTCCTCGCTGTCCCCACGGGCAGCCATGAGAGCCAATGTTTCCCTCTCCTCCGGCTCTTCTGAGGCCTGCCAAGGTAGGTGAGAGAGAGAGGGCTGCTGAGGATATCCTCCAAACTGACAAATTGCAACACAACTGGAAAGCAGTCTTTGTTAGGTGGCGTGATAAAATACTTTTACACAGAACCAGAGGGCCAGTATTGTACCTTTGGTATGTTGGAAACAATCTCGTAAGTCACTCCACAGGAGTAAAGCGTGTTCTTTAAGGACATTCTTCTCTTTAGACTCTGAGTGAAGCTCTGTATGAAAAAAAAAGATCATTTCAAAAACCAGGCAGATAATTGAAACAAGATCCATTGCTGTAAACCCATCCTCTGCTGTGGGCCGACCTTCAGTGATGAAAGCTTAACTTTCTAGTCCTAACCTGTTTGTTGTAGATGTTGACAGTGATCCTCTTGCGGACCACCAGCTCCATGGAAGCAGGGTGGCTGAGCTGCACCGTGGCTTTGATGATCAGGTAGATGCGCTCGTTGGGAGACGTGACCCGGTTGAGGTGCACAGAGTCATGGATGGACGAGTCCCAGGAGCACACTGCTGACACCTGGTGAATTAGAAATGTGTTTGACGTGGCTCCACAGAGATCTATAGAGGGGGCATGTGTGCCAATAGGCTGTAATTGTAGTGGCATGGATTAGATGTAGTCATGTAGGTGGGTCTTCCTTTGGGTTGGCAAAGGTACTGTATGGTACTGTATACTTCTAGATATGAAAGGAAAATAAACTATGACTATTTTACTCTGTATGTTGCTGGCCACGCAATTATGTGACTGCGTAATTGTGCAATTATGTACGTAATTAAGGGAAAAATGGGAGGGACTAGAGTTGTCCTCTCTGTGTGTGGTTCTCAGAGAAAAGTGAAATTCCAGCAATACATTTTATTAGTAGAACCAATGCATTTCAGCACGAGGCCTCCATCAGGGTTTGTAAAACAGCTGATACAAAAGCATAAATAACCATCAAAATAGAATAAGATAGAATAAGCAACAATGGAATTAACATTACGTTAATGTTACTTACACATACATACAGCCTCACTGAGCCAAAGAGAAGCAGAGGATGTGGTCATATGATGAACCATAAATTAGACATCTCCGAAAATTGGTAACAGGTTTGCGGTGCACCCTGAACAAGTCGGCTAAGTCAACAATGGGTCAGCTCCAATTCATATGACTTCACTGCCCCCCTATGGCCATAGGGGGGCAGTGAAGTCAAAGCCATTGCTTACCTCCTCATCACTGTGCCTGATGATGGGCAGATAGAAGAACTGGCTTCCATGCTCCTTGGGCAGGATAGAGTTAACCCCTGCAGCGTGGGGCCCAGTCAACTGTTCATTAGCTGTCAGATTATCAGCTGTGGGCACCGGCGGAAAAACAGTTAGGGTTTAAAATAGCTATGACAACATGTGAAACATTTTTGGCTAGAATGGATGTGCCTGCCTCACCATTCAGGTCCAGGAAGAGTACAGGGATGTGAGCTTCCATTCCAGCAGGTGGAGTCCTACAAACAGTTGAGTATGAGTTAAAGCTGAATAAAGGAAATAGGTTGCAAATAAAGTCAGTGTGTGGTGTGTATGGGTGTGTGTACACAGTCTGTTTTTTTACCAGTGTGCAGGAGCTCCAGGTATGCCACTCCCAGGTGCAGGGACCAGCACAGCGTTTCTCTCTTCAGTCAGGCCTACCCACTGCTCCACCAGCCGAGCCTCACGCTCAATATCCTCCTCTGACTTCTCTGGATACACAGAAGGAAGAAAGAGGATGAAACAGAGTGGACAGAATATCGAAAAAGACAAAGAAGAGGATAATAATGGGGATGGAGTTGGTGGCAGACAACATAAAGCAACCACCCTACAATACCACAGCAAGCGGTAGCTGTAACCAGGACTCACCTTGTTTGTTGATGATTTTCTTGATCTGTTCATCGAGGTACTCCCTACGTTTGATCAGGGCTTCTGACCAGCGGTCCCGAACACAGTTGAGGTCCTCCTCCTTGGACCAGAGAGAGACCAAAATCAGTACCAGCTGACTCAGTGAGGCAGAGGATCTGTAGTACACAGCATAGCTTTAACAGGGCACAGGGCTGCCCCGTCTGAAGGAGTACCAGATCTGCTCCTGAGTCTCAATACAGCAACTGCTAATGTACTGGAAAAGCCAAGTCAAAGCCAATCCTGATAAAAGTTCCCAAACCAAAAGTGTTTAAAAATCAAAGCCTCCAGGTCTTTATTGTTGGCTGGGAAAAAGATTATGGTGGGATAATAAAAAAAAACTCCTCACCAGCCTAGACCACACACACACACACAAACCTCTCCAACCCATTTCAAAACCACACAGATTCACACACACATACATACATGCACACACAGACACATTCTCACATGCAATCACAGCCAACCAGTATTCTACCTGAATGCTTGGCAGATCAATCTCAGAGGTAACCATATAGAGAACAGATTCCCTTCTGCAGCTTCTCGAGTACCCAACAGACCTCAAAGCCAATCAAACCTCAAACTCCTGATGCCAACATACTTCCACCATGCAAAGTACTGTAAGTCATGCAGCCATGCAATGCTCATGTGATTGAGTGAGGCATATTGCTCCTGTAGCTCTTCAGTAGCGAAAAGCAAACAATAATGTTAGTGTGCGCACTCTGAGGGAGGGTGAGAGAGAGTGGGACAAGGTCCCTGGCAAACAGACTGCTGGCTGGGAGCTCAGACATGGGTGGTACTGTACTGTGTCTAGAGGGCTGCCAAAGAATGGTTGGTGGGAATGATAATTACAGTGTCAGAAATCATCCACATGTGCAGCTAGTGTTTAATAAAGCACTCCTTTAGTTGGGAGAGGTACAGCCCTCTGCCTCCTGCCTCCCACCCCATGCCATGCCATGCCATCAGCAGTGGCCCTAGTCTGCAAACACATGATCAGCACTTGGTTTCCATCATGCCTCGGAGTGACCTATGGGGGGAGCAGCAGCAGTAGTAGACTGAGATGGTACCTGATAACTATCCATATCGTCTTCCACCTCTCTCTGGCAGGAGAGAACACACTCAGTCAATTGGGGGTACCAGAAAATGCCCAACCATAACAGCTCATAGTAAAACTACATCATTCACTCTGAATTTTAAAAGTCTCTATGATATCAAATCTTGTTAGGATACACATTAGAATTTATCTATCTAGAATCTATCTAGAATTTATCAGTGCGATTGCATCCTGTGTACATTAGGGCACGTCAATCCATGTTCATAGAGCTAACCTAACAGAGCACCAATATGAGTCTGTACATTCTTCGGCCTCCATTACATTTAGTGCCAGCCAGTCAGATGATCTAGTCATGGCACGAAACCCAAGAAACACTGACATTTTTTTTGCTGATTCTTCTGCATGCAATGCAACACACATTGTATTACACTAGCATGAAATACACACTCAATCAAATAGAATCAGACGGGGCGTTGGCCATAGAGGCGAGGCATATAAATTAATTTTATTGATGTACACATACAGTAGGTTTATAGTCTAAGTTGTGTGTGTGTGTGTGTGTGTTTGTGCATGAGTGTGTGTGCGTGTGTGTGTGGTTTCAGCTGACCTGGTAGCTGTCGAGGGGTCTCTGTAGCTTGGTGGAGCGAGCGGACACACAGCCAATAGAGACAGACAGCACAGCTTCCACCAGCAGAGGCAGAGTGCCTGAGTGTTGGACTGGCTTCACACACACCTGCAGCCTCCGGGAGTGACCCTGCTTGGACAAATACCCATAACTTAACATTAATGTGAAGCTTCCATCGGCTTCTCAGACACACAAACACTATTATCCACTTTATTAGCCATTTGGTGTAGCACAGCCAGTCTGGCCTAAGAGGGTAACTCTTAGTTTTTCTGACCTGTCGGAGTTGGAAGACTCCCCCTGTGCTGATGTCCTTTCCAGGATGCAGCTCCACGGCTGAGTACTCTCCCTGCTCGTTCAGTTCCTGGATGGAGGCCCACAGCTCGATGCTGCGGGAAACTTCACTCCACCTTGGACACACAACAGCCAAGGGTAAGTGTTTGAGGTGTGAAATGTGTGTGTTTGTCTATATCTATGCATAAGAGTGCAACATGTGATACATATACCTGTCTCGGAGCGTGCGGGTCTTGGCCTGCAGTGCATCTACTTCCCAGAGTGAACCTCCATTCCCAGCACAGCGATGACCCCACACTTCTATGGCCAACGCCCCCTCTGATATAAACTCCAAAAATTCATCTGTCACATGCACCACGTAGTCCTGCACAAAGATACAATGGAGCATTGGAGTAGATTTGAGAATACAAGTCACTAATAAACCTTCCTGGAATTTCAAAACCACATACATCTACACAGAGTTAATTCTCCAAAGCTAAAAGGCCTCTCATTTTCTGCACCACTCCTTGAAACAACAAGAAGCACCTTTTCCCTCACCTTGCAGTGATTGAACTGGACAGTGAACTGGGCGTCAGGGGTCCGAGGGGAAGGTGTGTCTGGGCTGACCATGGGTGGAGCCACAGTGGGCTCAGCGCACTCCCAGAAGGTGTACTGACAGAAGACAAAGTTGGACAGGTTGAGCGGCAGCCCTGTGGCCTCCCTGACGCGCAACTGCAGCAAAGAAACAAGGACATGGGATGGATTAGACCAGCTGACTGCCTAAATGTTGAGTTATTTGTGTGGTCAACTGTCCATAGTATGTCTTACACTGTTTCTTTGCACTGTATGAGAGACCCTGTTGTCATCATGCCATGTGTGTAAGCTAGTTATGCTAGTATGTTTTATATAGAGTATAAAACACAAGTTTAAAAGTAGAAACTCAAAATCCAACATTTCTATCCATCCATCTATCTTGGTCAGAATCCATTATTCAGTGGCTCATACCCTGCAGGTGAGCCTCTTGGCCATGTGGACGATCTCCCCGTTGGTGTCCATGACTTCATAGCAGCTGCTCTCACTGGAGTTCTCTGACGAATCATCTCCACCGGCCAGGCGCTCCGGTACCGCTCCACTGACTCGCATCAACTCAACGTGCAACCTGCCTGCTACCTGTTGTACGCACAAAGGATCGGGAGACAGCATAACCTCAGTTTCAAAAAGTGTTGCAAATATTCTTAATTCCTAATTGTCTACATTTTAGAACCACTGAGTGATGAGTTTCAAGTAGCACATTAAAAGCCTTTCATATGGACTCATAGAAGGGAGGTACAGACATAAACAACCATGAAAAGTGTGGAGAACACTGGGAGACGTAATTGATCCCTTTATTAATCTGTTAATGTGAGTGAGGCCTTACCTCTCCCTGTTGGCTAATGATGGGGAGAGCATACTGCAGTTTGACATCATGAAAAAGGCATTCCAGAAATATGTTGGCCACTCCTATCAGGTTGTGGTTCTCCTGCGCCTCATAGAACGGGTCACTGGGCTTGATGTTCACCTTGTTACACTGATAAAAGAGAGAGGATTGGACACAATAATCCAAGTCAGCAAACATCTTTACATATGTGATCAATTCCTTTGAGGTAAAATATTCAATAATTCCTCCTTCTGACCTATCTATTCCATAAAATTCTAACTGTAGCACCCATGGAGACTTCTTTCCGGCAATCTCTGACCTCCACAACCGTTTCCTACTTTAAGTATTCCTTTTTTCTTATTCCTTTTTTCTCACTTTTCCACTCATTTGCCTTATTTCCCCTGTCCTCTGTTTCTCACCATCTCCTCTGTGCCCTCCTTCCAGTCTCTGTAGTGGTCTCTCATGTCTACCAGTTTGTTCTCCAGCTTCTCGATGGTCCACACCTGGGTCCCCTTCCCTTTCCTCCGCACCTGAATGGCTGGCTCGCTCACAATGGTTCCACGCTATAAAAATGTATTGACAGCTCATACACTTCCTTTTTGGAAATCAACTTTCAGTGGACATAAGCACCATAGAATGCCCATCCCAAAGGCCTAAACAGATGACAATAAAATCAATAACAAAAAATGAAATCAGGCATAATTTCTATTGTATTAGAGGCTAGCTAGGATTTAAAACACAAAAACCCTAAACCATAGCTAGATTTTTGTTGCATCTCAAAATGTGTGGTTTAAAGGTCTGACCTTGCGGTTAGCGCTGAGGTTGGCTGCAGGGATCTGAAGGGTGACCTGATAGTCAGTGAGTTTGTTCATCTCCTCTGCCAAAAAGTTGGCTTCTCGCACCAAGGTGTTGGCTTTCACTACCTGCTCCCTGAGCCGAGAAAGACTCTGACGAAACAGCTCATCCCTGACAGACAAGACAGACACACAAAACACAAAGAGATCATTCACTCATGATGATGTGTTAAAGCTCTTACCCCATCTTTATCTGTCACACTTTATTAGATACACCTCCCCATTTACACAAACAGCTTACTCCTCCAGATAGTGAGTCACATAAACACATAAATAACGCATAAGTATAAAGCATGAAGACGGGATCGAGGTGTTGAGTTACTGTTCGACTCAACGTTAGAATGGACAAGATGTGTGAGTTTGAACATGGTATGATGTTGGTGACTATTCCAGCATCTCAGAAATGGCCATGGGATGTTTTCCTGGCACACATTAGGCATCTTAGTACCAAGTGAGCATCATTTGAACACCACAGTGTACCTAAACATTGTTGCTGACCAGGTGCATCCCTTATTGGCCACAGTCTACCCTTTTTCAAATGGATCCTTTCAGCAGGATTAAGTGCCACGGTCTAAACATCGCTCCAGGAACATGACAGTGACTTTAGTTTAGTGTAATGGCCTGCACAGTCACCAGATCTCAACCGAATCGAGCACCATTGAGGTGGATGGGCATGTTCACAGCATGAATGCACCGGTGAAAAATCTGCAGGAACTGCGTGATGCCGTTGAGTCGAAATGGAAACATGCCCTGAAGAATTTAGGCGGTTCTAGAGGTCCTACAAAGTACTAGCTAGGTGAAGCTAATAGTGTATTTCAAATGGATCTCTGGTTAAAGCAGCATAGTCAGTAAATCTCTACTGATATAAAATCAACTGACATAAGGACGATAATGACAGATAAAGTGACATTTGAAACTCATACATTTGAGTTTGTATGTATGTATGCTCCTCACCTCTCCTCTGTCCACAGTCGCAGCTTAGTGTGGGGTGTGTGCATTGGGAAAGTAAGGCGGTCACTGCTGCTACGGTGGTGTTGGGGTGTTTTTTCAGGGGACAGCTGTTGCCGTAGCGACTCCAGCTCTCGTTCATACATCATCCTCTGCTCCTCCAGAGCTGTCTGCTTCTCTTCCAGGTACTGCTTCTCCAGCACCTGGACCACATTCTGCAAGGGGTCTACAGACATGAGACATATACATTTTACAATCTAAAACACACACAGTTCAATATTTTATAATTAACAATTTGAATGAGCAGAGTTGCAACAGTAAATACCCTGCAATCTCACACACACACACACACAGTGGCAGACTGTGCTATCTGCCACTGACAAACTGTGAAAAGACTACATCTCCCAGCTGACAACAGCCAGTCGACCATCTTGCCTCACCTCAAGGACTTAAGATTTCACAGTCCAGGACAGAGACCATCCAGGGAGCAGGGAGGGAGGCTGCCAAAAGCTCTCCTTAAGCATTTTGAGTACTGAAGATAAGTTTGCAATTCAGCAAATTATTAAAGTGAGCATTTTTGTTTGAATCCTGTCTGAAGTGTGATCTGTGCCAGGAAACTGCCCTCAGACCTGACTTTCCCCCTGAAGTGCCACAGCACACACACATACACACACCATTAGATAGCTTGGATCATATGACACAATGACCTACAGCAATATTAGAGAGGAGGTGAAGACAAAGGGAGGCACCAGGGCTAAATTTCAAGTGTCATAGCAAAGGGTCTGAATACTTATGTCAATGTGATATTTCAGTTTTTCCTTTTTAATAAATCTGCAAAAATTTCTAAAATTCTGTTTTCACTTTGTCATTATGGGGTATTGAGTGTAGATTGATGAGGGGGAAAATGAATTTAAACCATTTTCGCCTAAGGCTGCAACATAACAAAAAGTGAAGGGGTCTGAATACTTTCTGAATGCACTGTATTTCAGAATCAGAACCGTACGGTTAGCAGTTTTCATTTATCAACTAATCTGTTACATATTAGAAGAGGCAGAAGTGACATCAACTTCAGCTCCTTATTTGGTGCCAGGCAGTAATGACAGATCTGTTTTATTGTTTTTGAACAAAGATGATACGATTAGGTCAGAGTAGCTGGGACAGAGGTTAGTGGGATTGTATCCATGCATTAGGACATACACAGCTGCAGGCTGAAACCAAGAAGCTTGTAGATTGCAGAAGGTAGATTATCCTAATCATACCATTGTTCCCCAGAGTCTTCATTATGACCTCCATCTGGGCAAACTCATAGCTGTAGTCCTGCTCAGAGGAGGCCTCGCTGGCAGTCTCCACATCTGCCTCGACAAAGCTCTCTCTGGGAGAGGCTCTCTCCAGCTCCTTCAAACGGTCCCGCCGCTTCCGGTTAGGCAGATTGACCCTACAGCACAACAGGATTTCCAGTCAGGATTTCCAAACGTTCTTTCTTGAAGACTGTTCAAACCTTTCAATAGCCCACACTATGAAAGGACTCATACCTGAAGAAGTGGTTGTTTCCCCATAAGATACGGTCTCCATGCCACAGGTGGACCAAAGAATCGATCATTGTTCCGTTCACACAGGTTCTGCAAAAAACATGATTTCTATTTCTGTATGTATAGAAGATGTCAAAGGGCATTGTAATCTTAAGCTTTATACAAAGAAAACTAATTGAGCAGCAACAGTCTCTTTGTAGTGGGAGTGAGACATGGCTCTGATATCAAAGCAAGGAGCTCAGATCATAGATGCCTGTACCATGAGGTCATGTGAAAACCTGAGGTCCAGTCATTCATGAAGGAGTGTGCGTAAGTGTATGTGAGTGCACGTGTATGTGCGTGTCTGTGGGGAGGAGCTGTTTTGTAGTAGCTCACCTGGCGTTCTCTATGGGCATGAGGGTGACATCACCATCTGGGCAGAGCTCCAGCACACAGTGCTCCGGCTGGATTCCTATCCCAAAGAGCTGAATGTCCTGAGACGTGTCTGCACCCACACGGGTGTGCTCCTACACACAGGTGGAGGACAAATTAAAGAGAATTATAATGACAGCCCTGAAAATAATTAGACCCAAATGTTTGTGCAATCCCCTACTGCGAATCATTAGTGATAACCTAGTTGCAAACTAGTATTTATTGTACCAATTTGCACAAAAGTATTATGATTTGCACAAAAGTACAACCAAGTAACTCTTTCATCTTGGTAATGTCAAGCGAAAAGCCAAAGCAAAACAATGGCTAAGTGAAGTAACCGGTGTCTCTCTCATTACAGAGTGGGCGTTGTTAAACAAACATCCCAACTTCCAGAGGATGTCCTTCCCTGCAGCTAAATCACCCACTTCACATTACCATAGTCATTCCACACTGATATGCCAGGCTAGCCAGCAGAACCCAGACAAAGGCCTGTTGTTCTATGTGCCGCGGAGGCTGCATTTCACATGCCTCGCCTTGCTCTCTGCTCTTATGGGTCTGGCTGGTTGGCTGCCTCTTTCTGGACTCTGCTCTGCTCACAGTGTCATCCTAACAGGGTCTGGAATGCTGCAACATATGTGTTATGTTCCAGGGCCTCGGTCAATGGTAAATATTACAGCTGTGGTAGGTGTGGCACAGAGGCAGTGGGTGTGAGGTGCTTTTAGCAATATAATTAGCGTGGGTGGGTGAATGGGGGAGGGAGCAAATGATCAAAACGTAATATTTGTTTGTATTTGTATCATTGGACGGTAGTTACATTAACTCCAGCAGCCTGAAGAAGTGAATCCTGCTGCAGGTCCTAGCTGCCTTAGGGCAAAGGAGGTTTTATTTTGCTCATGCGATTTCTGCCTTCTCTCTAATTATAGGATTCCCAGTGGAACCAGAGTGCTCTAGGCATCTGTACCAACGAATCTCAGATGGAAAGAGAGAGAGGGAGAGAGAGAGAGGAGGGAGAGAGAGAGAGAGAGAGAGAGACAGAGAGAGAGAGACAGAGAGAGAGAGAGAGAGAGAGAGAGAGAGCTGTTTGGCTTCTGGGCAAAGTTAAGCTTAATTTGTTTATGTAAAATCTGTGTGAAATCGTTAACATTATTATCATGAACACTCCTCTGGTTTGAATAGCGATACACCAATGGTAAAACTGAAGCTGTAGGGTGACCCAGAGGATAGCAACCAGAGGACCCGGGTGGTGGCAAGCAGTCGCCCTGCTTAAGTGTCCTTGAGTAAGACACAGAATCCCTACCAGCAAAAGAGGTACTGTTATGTACTTGACCGTGTATCCTGTGGAGGGCCTTTAAACGAAAAGATTTCCCTATGGGGATCAAGAAAAGCATCATATTATCACATTATGTGAGAATGTGATGCTGTATTGTATTACCTTCAGGTAGTAGACCAGTAGCTCATTGAGGGCAGGGTCGGCATTCAGATTGACCAGGAAACACTTGTCTTCACCCACTTTAATCCCAGATGTCTCCAGAGAGATGCCCATGCTCTCCAGCTGCTTCTGACGCTCCTGTACAGATGCATAACAACATGTAGAGATATATACACTCACCGGCCACTTTATTAGGTACACCTTGCTAGTACCGGGTTGGACCCCCTTTTGCCTTCAGAACTGCCTTAATTCTTCGTGGCATACTTTCAACAAGGTGTTGGAAACATTCCTCAGAGATTTTGGATTTTGGAAGTAGCCATCAGAAGATGGGTACACTGTGGTCATAAAGGGATGGACATGGTCAGCAACAATACTCAGGTAGGCTGTGGCATTTAAACCATGCTCAATTGGTACTAAGGGGCCCAAAGTGTGCCAAGAAAATATCCCCCACACCGTTACACCACCACCACCAGCCTGAACCGTTGATACAAGGCAGGATGGATCCATGTTTTCATGTTGTTTACGCCAAATTCTGACCCTACCATCTGAATGTCGCAGCTGAAATCGAGACTCATCAGACCAGGCAACGTTTTTCCAATCTTCTGTTGTCCAATTTTGGTGAGCCT
>OOFE01009799.1:13583-31300 GCA_900323365.1 Monocentris japonica | reverse complement strand
GTTGTTTTCTGTGCATTTGTCTTCCCTTGCAGGGGACAGAGCAGTAGGAGGAGAGGAGGAGGGGGAGGAAACGTGTGTTATTAGGAATGACAGTGTCAGAACAGTCCTTGCTGGTGAAGGAGGCCTGTCAAGGTGTGCTGTGCTTTACCGACGATCACACTGACATGTCAAACGTCCAGTGAGTGACTAAGTGACTGGGCTTCAGAAGAATCTGGACATAACAGTTCCATGAAATATCATCCACTAAGCCTGAATACAGGACGAGATTCTGAGGTTGACTTCTAAAACAATAAAGTTGTTAAAAAACACATTGTGTCCTATGTGTTGCTTCGACCACCTCTGCCTGTGTTAGACTATCAAAACTGGTACTAGCTGGTTCTTAACTCGAACCCTCATTAGTGGACAACAGTGATATAGAAATGTACAAGAATACATTGATTACATGACAGGTTTCCATGGAGACATAATTATTGGTTGAGGGGACGAGGAGCAAAGGAACCTAATGAAATCATTAGGTTCCTTTGCTCCTCGTCCCCTCAAAGATTGTGCTTTATTCTGCCATTAAGCAGGACTGTACGGTTTGTTGTATTCTGCTACGTGTCCCAGAAGATGCTGTTAGATGACACCTTGTGAATCAATAAGTTTCAGAAGATTATTTTTAGCCACTGAAGACCACCCATGTGGACTATCTGATACAGATGTTTAACACGTTAGCAAGGTAAACATGGATTTATAGGGCGAGAGGCCCAGGGAGGTATAACAACAAATTGTCTAAATTGTCAGTCTGCACCTCTGATCTCAAGATGAAAGAGTCCCTCTCACGTGGACTATGCCGTCTTAAAAAGGCAAACTCAAGCAACTACATGAGAGAAAAATTACTTCAAAGTTTATCCGTTGTCCTGACAAAAGTATTGCTGGCACAGACGTGGATGGTTTATTATTTTGCACACTATACAAAATTGCTCATCAACTGCGTTTTGCCTTTCTGACATTTTTGCAGTCGCTGTAAATTCCACCCTCTAAAATTATTTGGGGTTTAGGAATGAGCTAGAATCAAAAGGTTTGCTCTCAAGATACACAGGCTCCCATCGCCATAGTGGAAGGAATAACTCATTTACTACACTTTGCCTTTGTTGGGCAGTTCTTTGAGCTTCCTAGAAACACTCCAACTAAATATGAGGGCCATTTAACCCGGGACAGACAGCTTGTAACAAATAACACCCGTTACAACGACATCCTCCAGGTTATGACGAGGTCAGCCTCTGACAAATTAGCAGATTGATGACCAGAATCTGCTGGTAGTATAGAAACACTGATTGATATGAACAGGTTAGATGACTTTTCCATATGACAGAGAATCGAGTCCTAATCACCAGGTACTTACGTAGGCGTTGGCATATTCAATTTTGGTTCCCTTCAATTCGGCTTTGAACTGAGTGAAGAACAGGTATGATTTTCCCTGGGGCCTGGCAGATGAGAAAACAGTTGCTTGTTATCATGAACATCCATTCATTTCCATGCACCACTTTTTAAGTCAGACTTCAAGACATTTAAACCCCAGGTGACTGCGCCTGATTTCATAAACTCTGTTCTGTTGCTTCTTTGGTCAGATCTCTTTCGTTCTCGCCACAGTGAAATTAGATTACAGAAAACATGGATGGAAAGTTCACAGATTCTGCATGAGATACTGGATGTCGGGGTACACTGAGCTGAAGCACCTGAATAAGTCATTCAGAGCCTCATCACAGACAGCTCTGTATCCTGTATCTATGTGTGTGTGTGTGTGTGTGTGTGTGTGTGTGTGTGTGGTAACCTCACACCACAGCTTACCTCCACACAGAGCAGGAGAACAGTCGGTTGTCATCGCTCAGGCCGACACTCATCAGCCATTGCTGTTTGGCACAAGCGCAGAAGAATATTTATTGACGGCACCGACAGCATTACGTATCAATATTATGATGGTAGTCATCAAACTGGAGTCAACATCTTTTGAGAGAAAGAAATAAGAGAGCGAGCAAAACAACTGATACTCACTTCATTGGTTCCCCCTTGTGAGGCATAAGTGAATGAGCACTCATACTCCCGCTATAATAAAAACACATGGTGAATATGTTGTCAAATACCTATATCTTGACTGTGTGACAGAGATGTGATTGCTGCTAGGTATCAGGAAGTGCGTTGTCTATGTGATAATTGGTGGACAGACAGGTTTCACTGCAAAAAAAAACCTACAAATATTGAAAAACACTTCACAAAGACATGCATGTCCACTGTTAAATTGCAGGTTGTAGCCTACTGCTTCATCTGTAAGCTTTGAAACTCTCAACCAATGAATGGCGCCCTTGTGTCTCTGGCAGCGACGTGTCAGGCCCTCAAAGGCTGTTGCATCATCATACTGCGACGACAGCGCTTTCAACGCTAACCAGACAAGTGTATTTATCCCTTAAGTTACCATAAATACAGAAATATATAATGTGGTACAACGGAATGTATGAGATCCACACCTTATACTCACTTTAATTGCAATACTTTTTATTTAGTTATTATACTACTGACTCATCAATGCCGGAGCGATTTGCAAAACCAGAATAATCTGCACACCAAATGTATGTTCTGATCTGCAGAGACAATGTGAGTATACACTGAACTGGATGTGTCTGGGTTACATTTTCCGGATGTAAACTGTGTGAAAAGATAGCTGTGTGAAGCACAATCACTTACAATCTTCTCGGTGAATGTGTGCACCACACCTCCGGGTTTAACGTTGAACTCCACAGTCTTGGTTCGGTCCGGAGAAGCATTAGCCAAAGCAAATGTCGAAATCAATACAAATACAAGCACGGATGCCGAATTAACAGCACCAACAAAGTTCATTTCACGGGCCATTTTCCTTCAGCTGTGGCACTGCTTTGACACCGTGTTGCCAGATATTTTGTCCACTGTGAGTGACGTCACACGAGGAAGTAAATGGATGTGTGACTCCACCTTAAAGAAAACAATATATAAACAAATGACTAAATTTGTAAATTGAATTAAATTTTAACTCACAGAGGATCATCCTGTTTTTGATTTACCATAACAACGATTTGATTCAGCGACACTACCACTTCTGACCACACGGTGACGCCCTCGTCCAACCAATTTTATACTTCTTTCTACCTTTTATTCCACAACGTTAACAGCAAATGGTACTATTCATAAACTAAATCCGAAAGGTTTCCTGATTTATACTGCAGTATTCCAATAAAAATTAAAGACCTTAAAAACTATTAAAGTATTTCATTGGATTTACAGCCCAATGGATAAATGACCTAAAGTTATAAAGCCACCTGACCTCAAAACTGGTACTTTATGTCTGAGAGGGAAATAACAGTGGTATGGCAGGTGACTATATAACTATATAACTATATAGGTATTGCTGGATCAGCATGGACCGTGTCTGTGTTTATTTAAGTCTTGCCTGAGTCTCACATCCTGTAGCCGTATAGGCAGTGAGCTGTCAAGAGACCTATAGAGCACCACCTCATTCACTCTCTCTCTCTCACCACACACACACACACACACACACACTCACACACACACAGAGGCTGGCTTCTCCTGGCCACAAGTCAAATCTGTGTCTCTCCTATGGCAGAGTAGTAGCTCTTCCTAACCAAATAACCCTCTTTACCTATGTTTGTATCATCATCCACAAATCCATAAAATGTGGTTAGATTCATCTCATCTCATCTCATCTCATCTCATCTCATTCATCTCATTCATTCATTCATTCATTCATTCATTTCTAACCACATTGAGTGCAATAATAGCCTGTATATAGTTATAATGGAAATGAATGAATGGGGGCTATTTACAGAGCCCAAGATAACTTTCCTGATGTCTGAGCCTCCCTCAGAGAGTGCTGAGGTTTTCCTGCACGTTTAACTGTCTGCTAATGTTTACAGTCTGGTTTCAATGAATAAATACGCGTTTATAATCCCCACTGGCAGAATCGAGGCTGTTAGCAGGAAACCACAAGACAAACTCTCAGCCATTTACATGCTGTCTAATAGTGCAGATGACATAGGAAAGGAACAGAATAGAACAGCACAGAAAGTGAAGAGAACGTTTTTGGTGCCAAGGTACACTTTGACCCAACAGAAATTCATGCAAAATATTGACTGCTTGAAAATGGTAGACAGACAGATAGCAAACACATTGAAATACAAATTACATTGATTTTGAGAGATCAATCGGAATTTAAATTCAGTAAATTGGATTTAAACAAGATACTTATTGCTTGTTTCACATAATTCCTGTTGTTTGGATTAAAATTTCCAAAGATTAAAAATAAAAATGAATTCCCCACAGCTGAGAAACAGAATCGTGGGCAATGCCTTCTGAAGCACAAATTAATGTCCTAGCTTCATATTATACTGTTTTTGTGAAGCACTTTCCTCTATGAATTAACCTTGATGATAAGCCGTGCACTGAATGAATGAATGACCCCAAACAGTTTTGTGATTCTCTGACCCACTGTTCAAAACTGAGAGTAGGAGCACTGTCCTCTTATTACTCTCAAAACCACCCAAGCCTGCTTTATACAAACAAGCATTATGTCTGCCCAGTTGCAATAACAAATACATGCAGGTACATTGACAAGAGACAAGGACAGCCTAGCACTCTCATGTCTGTTTCTGTCTGGCTGGCTGTCTGACTCTCTGTATGGATGTGTGTGTGTGTGTGTTTTTATATGTATGTCTCTGGACCCATAAAGGGTCCTCTTCATGGAGTGAGACAGATGAACAGATGTATGGTATGAAATGAGACATCTTAACCTTGGCAGACACTCGTGTAAAACCCATAAAGCAATACCCGCATTTAGAACCATATTCAAACCAAAAATAACTGGATTGTTTCAGTTGAATAACCTCTCCACTCCCACTCTTCGTACTCCTCAGCTCTTGACCTCCAACCGCCTTTCATGTCTTCTCCCCCATTCGCAACCTCATCCGGATGGCCTCCCTGCCCAGTCCCACTTCCTAGCCCAAAAATGATAGAATAACAGGATTTTACTCAGTTAAAAATGTGCTTGCATTCACTCAGATGTCCTATTGACTGCTTTGGTATTTGCACAGCACCTCTGAGGGGAAAAGTACAAGGACCATTAAGCACACATTCTTCTATTTCAAACAGGGAAACCTGTTAAAACTGTAATGATGTGTAAATGGTCGGACCAGAGAGTCCTTGTCCTGCCCAGGTAAACATTGTTTCCTCGTTCAAGACGTCAGATACTCGGCTGTGTAATACCAGAAGGAGTGAAAAACATGCTGTGATATTTCCACCATGCTCACACACAACCAGGTTCTTCTCTTTGCTGTAAACAAACAGATCTGCCATTGATACAAAGTAAATACAGACCACATATCCTGACAGAGAATTCTGTTTTGAAATCAAGCATGAGCATTGATTTGTCATTCAATTATTTGATTCATGATGGCAGGTCATATTCCAGACTGTCTGTACAAGGAGCAACAAATTGACTACTATAGTGTGTCATATTGGTCTAGCCTGTTGGCTCTAGGAATTTGTTGACCGGGAGTCTCAGACAGTCAGGCCACTGGACCAGCATCACAGACAGAGTTTCCTATGATAAGGATGGTTTAGCCCTGGTGCTGCTGATGTCAGCAGTCTCCAGTCAGGTTTTCCTGGCTGGCTGTGGAGCTGTGGAATTTCTCTTCTCCTCGCCATCTCCAACGAGAGCAGGCAGGGGCGCCCCACACCTCTGCCCACCCTGCACGCCCTGGAGGCTTAGCACGTCGGCCTGCCCTGAGCAAACACCACCTGTTGTGGAGGAGGCTCTGCCCTGACCCTCCATCACACTGAAATTCACATCAGTAGCTCACCTCTAGGGCTCTCTGACCAAAGATGGTGTGGGCTCTCTGACCAAAAAGGACATGTTTGGATAAGAGGATGACAGAAATGTATGGGTGTGCAGATTGGGTTCAATAATATCTCAGAGAAGCTTTTCCTAATTTCTGAGGATTACCCAATTCCTGAATCCATGTCTGCCTTTCTGATTGCATTTCAAAATTGTCCATAAAGCGTGTACAGTGTCTATACAGTGTGAATCTCATCCAGTCCAATCACCCATGCTCTTTCAGGATTCCTTCATAACATGCAAAGAGCAAAGTGTCGAAATAAGAGGGAGAACTGGTCTCATCAACTTAAAGACCAACTATAGTAAAGCAGGAACAATTTTCACGATAGTTTAGAGACTCACAACAAACAACAATCAGAGAGAGACCACTACCCTTACCCGTGGCATTGTAGTGGAAAGGTTAGTGATAGCCGGTAGCCCCATGATGCCTACAGGTCTCTAGCCAGAGCCATAAGATAGACTATTGTTGCACTGAGACAGTGAGTGAGCTGAACAGCTTTAGTCAGTTTGGCGGATGCTGAGAAGAGCTACAGTAGAGAGACTGTACTCCATGACTCAACACCCACCTGTATGCCTCTCATAAACATCACAGAGTGATTTCCTTCTTCCAAGGCTTTGCATGAATGTTACTGAAAGGTACTCTACACGAGTCACAGAAAATGAAGGTTTCTATGGGGTCCAAAATGTCAACCACTCCCAACATGTGTCATTTTGGCGTTTTCAACATGGTAGCGGTGTCAGTGATCAGAATGTATTTAATCAATGTTTATATAGCAGGATTTGAGCTGTCATTTTGCAGGCTACAGTGGAAGAGAAGCCCCTGAGAGATGTGTCACTGTAGCAGTTGACCTACCATACATCTGATCAAACAGGAAGCTCTTTAGCTTCCGCGGTGTGTTTAACATTACAAGACTATGAGGCTATGAGACTATGTACTTGGACAGGAAATAGCATGTTTCTCTAAATAGAAAAAGTAAGGAAGAATTAATTGTAGGTGTTGAGAATAGTTCTGGGGATGCGTTATATGTTTCCAAGGACCAATGACACAGTGGCTTTATTTAAACCAGTGACAGTACGAAATTCCTAGACACCTTATAGAGTATATATAGAGTTAATGCCAGTGGAGCAAGTCCTTCTGCAATAATTGAACTAACATAACATGAGGACCCTGACGAACGCACGCAACAACACGCTCACAGTGTAAAGCCCTTTTATTTTCTCCTCCATTTCCGGAAGACATAATGTGCTAAGTGGGATAATTTTGTCTATTTCTCTGAGGCGTGATGTGTTATTCTAAATCATTTTCAAAATTCACCACTCCACACTCTAATGGTGTTCAACTCAACTTGTATTATAGACAGGATGGAATGACATCATGGTGTAAAATATTTGTTCAAATTATCCTGTCAATGGTGCTTATTCAGTTCATCCTTTAATGACCAGAGTGTAGAGAGAAAGAATAAGGCTTTAGTCTTCACTGACATTTTGGCCTCCAAAAAGTCTGGCAACCTTTATTATAAAATTCAATTGTATAAAATTAAGTACAACTTTCAAACATTTATCCAAAAGAATAGACTATACATTATCATTGTTCTGTTGAACAGTGGCACTGTGCTTTAGTAGTACAACATGAATCTACAAAATAACACACATAACTATACATGCCATACAGCTAGAAATACATACATGGGAGTATTTGGATTCTTTATGTTGTAGCAGTACACATACCTCATTTCAACACATAATGGTCAGTGGTAGATGGAGGATCTACCCTGTGTTAAAACAAAATGTTAATAATTTCTTGCAAACTTGCTTGTTTTGTCTACATTTATGAATCATGGCATCATGCTTTATAAGGCTTTGCCCAAGGCTGCTGCACATACACAACCAACAGTGCTGTCATGCATTGTTTTAAACAACCTGTGAATTCTCTGTTACAAGTAAGTTATTACCAGGAATGAACAGACTTGATTTAGGATAGTAGCAGACAGCTTACTGTAGAAGTGCTGAGGGACAGAGTATCTACATTGACACCAACATATTGAGTGCATGTGTCTTGGTGAGCTTGGTGTATGGTAGAAAATGGCTCCCATCAGTCAGGTTAGCCTCTGCAAAACAAAGAACAGGCATCGGTGTGGAGCTCTTTTCTTTCACATGACCAGAATACTTGTGAACTTCCTTACATATGTTATATATGATATATATTACATATAAACACACTGTGTGTTTGACTTACGCAGTAATCTTGCAGTTTCTTGCCTGGACGTAGGTCCCTGTGTATCTGATGTCACATCGCACCTCATTGTTGGAGAAATCTGACTCCTCAACCAGTTGAGAGGGGTTCACTGTCACCTGGGAGGCACATAAGAGAGAGAGATGATGGTGCGAGTGTAAATAATGAAACTGCAGCACTGCTCAGAGCCTTTCAGTGCCAATGCTCATCATTATTGTGCTACTTATTAACTTGTCTCCTACTACAAATGCTCCTACCTTGAGAATGTAGTTTCCTGGTGGTACATCTGTGATATCAATCCACTGGCAGTCGATGTTGGCGTGATATGTATCATAGCAACCTGGACCGAGCCCCTGAGAAAACACGTGTGAGCAAAAGTGTAAGATAAAAACCTAATGTGGCTCCTGGGCATGAACTCTCTAATGGCATAGCAAAATGAATGAATTTCTATTTCTAATGTGTGGACGTAAATTAAAGAATCAATAAATTAATGAATCATCCAATCGACATTTAATAAATCAAATATCCAAACAAATGTAAAGAATGGATGGATGGATAGATGAATCAATCAACCAATCCATCAATCAATGGAAAAATAAATAAATCATAGACCAGGCAGACCAACCTGTGTGTGAGTGGTGCAGGCGAAGCGTCGTCTTATTCCCGGGTCACAGGACGTGTCCTCCAAACAGAAGCTGGCCTTGTGTCCCTCAGCCACCTTCCTCCCAGTGGAGACGTCCAGCAGGTCATAGTTACTAAAGGCCTCCATACTGTGGTAGTGCCTGGGTGATGGAAACGGATCCAAATGACAGTTGTACTGTAAAAATCCCTCTTTCCATTTTTTTATACTATGGTGTATAAAAACTTAAGCAACAATATCTAAACCGTTCTGATGCAGTAAAACCCACCCATTTGGTACTCCAGGTGGTGTAAAACCCAGGCACTGTACCAGTACATGTATGTGTGTATGCAGCAACTTGCACCATTATATGTATGCGTGCAGGTGAGTGTGCGATGGCATGTGGGAGCTTAATGGTGAACTCACTGGTGACAGCTGTGCCATTCCCACTCATGTCTGGGCTTCACTGGGAGGAAGTCTGCTGTTCCTTGGTTCTTCACCCGCTGTGGGAACCGGAGCAGGACCCTGTAGTCCAGGTCTCTCACACTCGGGTGGTACGCAGACCTGCAGGAAGGACGAGAGCAAACTACTACTATAGAGCTCAGATGATGTTAATACTAAGATGGTTTTAGGAAACCTATAAGAGCAGAACAGGGAATGACTTGGATAGAAGCAAATTCAAACATCAGGGCACCCCCAGAGGCTCTCAGTGGTGACGGGTCCAGCAAAGAATAACAAGGTAGAAATGATTCATTCATCAACATAAACAGGAATTTGCCAAAAATGTGCTGCCTGTATGTTGGGGCACCATATCTGGTATCTTTACAACACACTATACTCCACATATTCACTGCACATTGAACTCCTTTCACTCCTCTTTAACCAGTTGATATTATTGTGATTAAGAAGCAACGGGTGGTTTTTGGTTTGGCATCAATAGTTTTTACATTCACCTCAGGAATCCACAGCCTTTCATTTCAGAGCTTATTTTACTTGGCAAAGCGGCTGGGCAGACCAAAGGAGAAAATCTTGGTCAGTTGCCAGGTTCGTCTGTCACGCTGCTGTAGCTTCCAAATGGGATTGGACCAAGTGTGTCTGGTCAACACATATCCTAATGTGGCAACCATACAGGAAGCTTATACTGTTGTTCTCATTGTTGTTTCTTTATTTATACATGCATATCTCAATGAAATCTGTGCAATACAAAAAACACTAAAAGCTCAATTATATTGGCTTCATATCACCTTATGTAAATGTTCACTGATTGATTGACTAAGTCATTGATCTTATGTGGATGGTAATGACATAATCAAATAACTGTACCTGGAAAGGCAGTTCTCCTCAGCAGCACAGCGAAGGGCATACATCTGCACTCTCTGGATGTAAGAGGCAGCTTGGATATAGTAGGGGTCAGGAACCAGGTCTGGGAGACCTGTGGAACACAATGACAACAATGAGTTGTTCTTTATAGAGCATATTGATTATCCTCAACAGAGTGGGTGTGGGGTGTTTAAACTAAGGAATAGTCTAAATAAAAATGTAAAATGCCCATTTTAACTCTATGTGTGCAAAATACATCTCGTGTCATTTGGTTTCAAATCTCCTTGCCTGCCTTACCATTGTGGAAAAACCTGGTGCCATAGCCCGTTCCTGGTGGATGGCGCACAGCGACCCTGTTCCTGCCGGCTGGCGGGTACATGTTATAGAAAACTGAGTTCCTGTGATGAATGCTATGTGGGTCCCTGGCATCACCCCTTATTATATTGCCCGTAGCCTGTGTTGTTTCTGGTCTTGGACGATGAAAATATGTCTCGACGGCGTTATTGGATAGAGCTGTGGGCGAAACATTTGACTCAGGTATAACTCTGGTTATTGAATGCGCTCTCTGCGCACTGCGAGTGTCCCCGAAATTGGTTTGCTGCTGGATTCTTCGTCCATTTCCACTGACCTCAACGATGTTGACCCCTCCAGATGTGGTCGGTGGCCGGGCAGTTGATTCTGGGTTCTCTGATCGTAGACGAGCGCCCCGGTTGTGCGTGAAGTGTGATGATCTTACCGGTGACGCCGTGACTTGTTGCGGTGGACCCGGCGGGTCAGCATCATCTCCAGGTGGGCTCCGTTCACCTCTCGGAGCCCCGCTGCCCGAGAACTCCTGGATGGCGGTGAGAATGGGAGCGGTGCCGTTAACCGAGGGTTGGTGTGAATGGTATCCCGCAACAACAGTCTCTCCCGTGGGTGCGACGCGCGGTGGGTGCTGATTTTTGGGTCGTCCTGTGGCGAGCAAATACTGACCCGCATCGGCACCAAGAACCGACGCATCCAGCTGACTGCGGCCGTGTCGTTGAGAGTAACCCCGGGCTCTCTCCTCTAGATCTGCAGATCTAGTTCTGGAGGATCGACTCGGCACAGCAGGGGGGTGAAGTCGGTTTAAATTATTTTTTGCAGCCAGGAAGAGCTGAGTCTGCCTCCTTGGCTGTACAGGTGAGCGATATTGAGTCCCTGTGCTCAGCAAACTGTACACCCGCCCGTTATTCTCCCACTGAATCCGGTGTCTCCATGGTCCGATACCGGAGCGCTGCCCGGTGCCCAAATGCACCTGGATATGAAGTAGGCAAATAAGTACAAAAGTAAACTTCTCCATGGCTAAAAGTCTCGGTGTCTCCATCTGAAGTGTCCCAGCACTGAGACATTAACTACATACATTTGATTTTGACGCCTCTGTGAAAATATGGGTAGCCTAATGTTTCAGGTGGTGTTTTGACACTTGATTCCGTCACGCAGTTGCGCACAGCATCGTGAATCTTACGGTTGAGACGTTTTCAAGTGTAATGTGAGCGCTTTCTTTCAGAAAATGACTATATCCACCCATGCACAGACAGGGAGGAGTATTTTTTTTTCTTTAAAATGTCTCAGTTTAACAAATTCGCCACTGTTGATTGGGTGGGTTTCATTTGTTTGGATTTTCTATTTTCAGCGTAGCCAAGTTGTTAACTGTCTACAAATAGTCTCCAGGTGAGGACAGACTAGAATTAACTATCACGAGAAAAACAGTTTTACCAAAATAACCGTTTCAGCTGAAACCCTTTCCATGTTGAATTCAACATTTGACTGATCATAATTCAAATGGTTTCATAGCATTCCTTTCAAGGTATTAAGACAGGATATCAACAGTAATATTGTCTTAATAAGGACCTAAGCATAAGTGGGCAGGTGGCGCGTGGCCATTGAATTCCGTTTAAATGAACGGCAAATGCATCACTGAAAGTGCGCTCTTTGCCCAAGATACATGCTGTTTCTATGAAATCCAAGTGATTCATCTTGCATACCAAAAATTAAAGATTATTTCCAAATGGTTGGACACCTGATAGATTGATATACCACCTCCATACAGATACTCCAGATACAGGCTATAGATATTTATAGGATTATGGCTTAGACCATTGGTGTCAAAGTGGGTACTTGGATGTTTGAGGGGTTCCCCGGAAAATGTTTAATTACACTAAGATTTTAATTCACTAGAAGTTGGCACAATATCAGAATGTATAAGACTACTCTGCTCTCTCCACTGTTATCTCTCTACCTACAGTAGGAACAACTACGCAGTTCATTTTTAACAATTAACTTATTAACAATTAACGTCTCATATGTGGGGACAAAATCTCACCAAATCGGAGTCAGTGGTCTGATGTGTATCTATTTTGGGTCCTACTGGGTCAGAGGACGCGACCTCAATGTATGTATTCAATCTGGTACCTCATCCACTATGAGGCCTCTTCACCACAAGATGGCAGTCAACCCTCGTAGAAAGAAACAACGCACTCTGGTCTGTTCTAATAAAGTGTCTTCCATTGACAGCCTGATCTGAGGCCACTCTTACTTGGTGATGGAAAAATGAGAGCAAAAACAGATCAAAACAGAGATCAAAAACAATGTGCCCGAAACTATTAAACTTTCCATTAAGGAATAGAACATTCCACATACAATCTTTCCAGGGGGCAGGCCCCCATGTCTAACCATGAGTGGTGATATACACTTTCTAGTCCACAGACAGTTACACAAGTTTATGTAACGAATCTGTATCTGACTGTATGTGATCTGACTGTGTGTGATTTATGTGACATATCACCAGGGTGCCTCTGCCAGATATTCAATACTATCCAATTTGTTACAGGAAGGAACGTCTCATGATGGGTCTGAAACCAATGTGCTCCACTTGGCCTTCAGCCAATTCAAGATGTATTTCTTTTACAGTATGTACTATGTGTGTTATATATACTGTAACACTCTATGAGCAGCTGTTCTGTAAAGCGTACACTCTGGAAGTATAATAATGTAGTTAATATTAATTAAATGGTAACATGAGGATATTGCATGAATGAATAACTCTAGGTTGTTGATTGATGCCATTCCACAATTCATGTACAGTGCCAGAAGAACCAACAAACTGCTTTTGCAAAAGGGTAGTAGCAGGGACTTCAGGCTGCCATGGTTCTCATATATACATGTGTGCATGCTTCCATCTGTCTGTTTTCACTTATTATATACATGATGAAGAGGGTTTAGAATAAAGGCTTCACCTTTCCCCTGCTTTGCCCCAGTTAGTCACAGCTGCAGCACTTTGTGGCTGCTGGGACATGTGGATAGGCTGGTAGCTACTAGCTAGGTGCCAGTCCCGAAGGTATGAGGACCACGCCAGCCATCATGCTGAGGATTAGAAGGGGGTCAGCCTCTATAAAACTTCCCATATCACCTCCTACCCTGACACTACAAGAATCTAGGCTAAATATACTCACACACCCTGGCAAGCACTCAAAGCCTTTCAACAATCTGTGTACATATCCATGAGTGAGTGTGAGAAAGTTGAAAAGGAAAGTGTGTGTGTGTGTGTGTGAGAGAGAGAGAGAGAGTGAGAGAGAGTGAGAGAGAGAGACAGTAGCATAATCACAAGGTCCAGGCTGGCCAGGTCTAGTTGGCTCAGGCTGGTTGCAGCTGGATGGCTGTCACTCCCCCGGCGGGAGGTCTCTCACTACGTAAGCACCTCAGCTCCCTCCGCCAGTGCCACACCTCCGTCCTTCCCTTGTTGACACACACGATTTAAAACCCTGGCTCCAATGTCCCACGTGTACATCTCATAAAAGCTTGCCAGATACGATTCATTCAATGATTGTTTTGGTCAGTCTATCATACAGCCATCAATGAAGATATTTTAAATTTGGATCTATTTAAACTTTAAAGAGACCTGGCCAAAAGAACAGCCTGAAGACAAACATATAAGTTGCCGGCACACATCTTATAGAATGTACCAAAATTCAGTCAGAATCACATGGAAGGTAAGAGCAAAGTCAGATTTTTCTACATTAGTGCTGAAACAGCAGTAGTTTGCCTCAAGGCAGTGGAGTAGTGGTAGTAGCCTTGAGGTTAGAGATGCGGGCTTTTGACTGGCAGGTTGTTGGTTTGAAATCTCAAATTGACCTGGAAATTCTAGGTTCTATGCTTGAGGTGCCCTTAAGCAAGGCACCTAACCCCCAACTGCTCTAGTGGAGCTGCTCAGTGGCCAATAGTAGAAGGCTGTGAATGTGAGGAACTAGATGATTGTGAAACGGGGTGCTCCTGGAAAAGAGAAGCGTGCTCAGTCAACTTTCCCTGGATAAATAAAGGTTAACAAAAGATCCTTCATGGTAGGTGTTGACTCACTAAGAGTGACCAGCTCTTTCAGTTTTACATCATTTTGCAATGAGTTCCACGACAAAGAAACAGACAACATGAAAGCTCCAGCTCCAGATAAAAAGGAAGCAAGCCCAGAATGGTATTGTACATAAAAATGTACCAATGATTGAGTCTACAAGTGAACAGGGCAGGAAAGTCAACCCAAGTTTACAAGTTCCAATGATGAGTGAGAGTTTTTCCAGTCAGTAATAAACCTCAATGCTCCATGACACAATGTCCAGGGCCCAAAGAAACTCAAAACAAAGGCCAGATTCTGTCAAGTCAAATTCACTGAAAAATGTTTGATGTTGATCTTTGTACTCTGTTACCACCATTTTATAATGTTTAAGAGCAACACTGATTTATTACATCTAGGTACATGTGATGAAAGCCAACTATTACAGGCCTCTATTTCAAAATGGCATCACGCGCATGCAAGCTTATGTACCCACATGCCTGCATACACACACACACACACACACTGGATTTGTGCCTGCCAAGCAATAACATAAAAAGAGCACAGCCTACGTGCTTAATGTTACCTCAGTGGTCCACCTGACCATGACAAGCCTCAGCAGTAGCAACATTTCAGTTTCACCCTGTTCCTGGATAGAATCTTGTGACCTGATACACATTCTATTTAGAAAGGATGTCAGAGAAATGAGGTCAGGTTCATCCAGGAAAATGTCTAGACAGGATTTGTTTTCCTGAAGGTCAACCTTTTAATGTAGAGTTTACTGTAAAGCAGCTTGGAATAATCCAGCCAGTTTGTGTGTGTGTGTGTGTGTGTATTAGAGTAATGTGTCTAAGTAATGTGTGTACATGTATGTACGCATGCAGCCAGCAAACACATGCTGCAATTCTGTGCATGAGTCTATACTTTTTGTGTTAGTGTGTGTATGGAAAAGGTTTCAGCGAGCCAACTAAGACCAACATCACCAGCTACACATTTATGAAAATTACCAAACATACAGAAATATTGTTTTATTTTCTCCAATGACCACCATGATTCAGGTCCCTATAAGTCTGATATATTTTTTCTTTATAGCAGATGTTTTGTCTTGATGAGTGGATTCAGCTATGTGCATGTTTCCACTGTCATCATATATAATCCTGTCATTTTTAGCACTGAGAGTCCAGTCCAGTGTGGTTCAGTCCAGTCCAACTCAGCAGCATGTCCACCCTCTCCTCCTGACTGAAATGTCACTGGATTAAAACAAGACATGGGCATGACCAACTACGTGTATCTACAGCTGCTGTCATGTTGAATGGAAAGACTAAACCCTGACTATAATAAAATGTTAATAAAATATCAACATCATCAAGTCATTATGGCTTTACTTCACAGACGTTTTAGAACATCTTAATGAAAGCATGGCTAGATAATTGTGTAAATGCATTCAAGTACAGAGGGACAGAAAGGAAAGCAAAAATGTATATGTGTCATTACTTTGATCATAAACCCAACTCAGGTAGATTAACTATAACAAGATCGGTGTTACTCTACAGTGCCACAAGTCAGAGTTCCTTCTACATCTCCACCTTCAGCATTTCAAGTTGACAAGGTCCTGAGGCAATTCCAGCTGCCTCCCAATAAGCCACCTCAGGTTTCCTCAACTGAGACTCCACAGCTCCCTGACCTAAAATCACTTCTGCCTTCTGACTGAGCTGTCACATTCCTGGGAGGTAAACCCAGCACACACACACACAGGTTCATACAGTGAATTAAATGAACCAATACTGCACTGAACACCAGTGACAAACTCCCCTACTGATTTTACTGTCCTCATCAAATCAACTTATCTAGTGGCTTAAGTTTTGTTTGTATAATAAAACAATTATTGAACTTCCATCCACTGTGTACATGAGCCAAATATAACATGCACTTCCTTTACCTTTCTTTATTTAGTGGTGGTGATTAACTGAAGTTCACATTAAATCCTTTGTGACAGGATGCGGTATTCCCTTAAGGGAAATGAGAAATTATTCTGGCCTATTTATACATGTGGAGACTTTGGTGATAACGGCACGTGCCCGAGGCCTCATGTGCTACAAATCCTGTGCTAATAGCCTAAATCTTGTAGTTTGGTCTGTGACCCACTCAGGCATCCTCTTGAAACGAGAGAGGAAAGAGCCATTCTGTAGCTACAGCAGTGCTGACACATCCCAGGGATGGATGAGTGTTTCACCGAGCCTCTCCTGTCACCTAAATGGCTTCTTGTAATATTGGCTCAAACCTGGAAATCTGTTCATGAGGCCTTTTTTCATATACTACAGTTCAGGTATCAAGAAAATGAGTTAAGCCCACCGACAACTGTGCCCCAATTTCTTTATCTATAGGTCAAGACCAAAATAGGTTCTGGTGGGTTCTATATGTTATGAGTAACAATGTTTCTGATCTTCAGTCTTAGAATGAAGGTTAAGCTTTCTAGCTTGGGTGCTAAGTGGAAAAAGTTTAAGAACCCATGCAGTAAGGTACACCATAAAAGCGACAAATTTGAAGATTGTACTGAGTTAGGGATACAAACTGTGTTTTTACAAACGTGTTGTATACAGAGCCAATCCCAATCTGTTTACAAAGATGATAGAATTATCTGGCTGAGCTGCAGACGTTTATGAAACATAAGCATCACCAACTGTAGCTAGACCAAGTGCACCATGGAACCTATGCAGGATTTCAGTCACCCATCTCCAAAGGGAACAAAAGAATTCTGATACAAGATATTTGAAGCAACTGTCAACACAAACCAATCATGATTAGAATTCAACATTATAAAGCCAACATGTAGTATTTAAGACTTTTATTCAATGTACTGCACTCATGTTCATTTCACTTGATGACAAAAAGACACAGGAGTCATGCTTGATAAGTCTCCTTAACAGTGACTAATCCATTTATTTGTAGATGAATGGTATTGGCAAGTAAATGACCAGTTCAAAAATGACTTTAAGTGAAAAACAAGAACATTGGTCATCTGAAGATGACAAGAAGGCATTATTATAAGTTAACATTGCTTGAATCTATTTACAAAAAATAAAATTTGAAAAAAATGTCATAAAAAAGAATCCTTGGTACTATTTACAATTTTATACAGGGATGAAGACGACTCTTCCTGCTGCAAGAAACAAGACAAAAAAAAAACAAACAACAGCTGTTAGACACTGTTGCGGACTTTAACATCCTATCAATAAATCTATTAATAAAAAAAAAAAAAAGGGTTCCCCACCCCCCCCTAAAT
>OOFE01009790.1:0-12446 GCA_900323365.1 Monocentris japonica | reverse complement strand
AGGGGGGGGGGGGGGGGTCTGTGAAGGCCACATGAAGGGCACGTCATTACCTAGCTCTGCACATCACACACAATGCTGCATAAGCTCCATCATCCTGCTCTTCAGCCTTGTAAAGTAGACCAGATATGACATATTCACAGGACTTCACAGGGGGAAATCTAATTCCCGGAGAGCATGTTTTGATTTTGTTTTCATTTGCGATCTGACCCGTGTGTTTAGGAAGCTTCTCAATGTGGTTAGCAACGAGCGAGCGGAGGGGCACGGAGCCTCGGTTCCTCCTCCCTCCCTCCCTTTCAGCCAGTAGTAAAGAAGAACACCCTGACTAACCCCATCATGCTTGGTCAAATCAATGCAATCTGCAGCAGACCACCCCGACAATAAAATCTCATAAGAGTAGCCAGCAGGTTAGCAATGCAATTAGGGGAAGGCATATAAGAAATGAGTGATAATTGACTTACACCGATATCATTTAATTTCCTTGATAGAAGCTGGAGTGTGACCTTGAGAAGGGATAGATGGATCTGAAAAAACGTCTTCAAAAGAACCCTGTCATCTTATTTCTGTAGTGCTTCATCAACTGCTTGCTTTATCACTTTTTCCATCCAATATCAAATTTTTTTTGGTTCATCTTTGAGCTTCAAAAAGTCGTGGAGTGCAACTTTGTGTTTCTGAAGCAATATTCTGAGAACACTGATAAAAAGAGTATAACTTCCCCATTCTAATGGGTGCTATATGTGATGTCATTCAGATGACGTGTTGATGTGCTTCAATCACACAAATCTCTGTCGTTCTACATGACCAACTCTTTTGCACGACCTGACCTGCTGTGTAAGAGCTTACATAGTAACCCATAATGATTCATCTCACTAAACAACTCTTTATGAGTGTGGGCGAAGAGACTGAAGCACGAGAACAAATTAGAAAAATAAACTAATTAGAAAGAAAGCCCATCTTGTCAAGTGTTCCAGAGAAACAGGGAGAGAGCCAAAGCCCTCTTATCCTTGCATCTTTGTTTTCTGTTTGTTTTCCAACAACGTGAATCAGGCAGGGAGTAAAGTCTGCAGAACCGGCTTAAAGCTGAGCCGCGATGAGCCTCTCTGTGCTAAGCCCTAAGCTACCTTGTCGTCAAATGGCTGGTCAAGCAGTCCACTGCAAAAATCCATCCCACTTTTTCTGGGTTTCAACCTACAACAGTTGTTCATTTCTCCTCAGCTCTCCCTGTGATGATGAAGAAACAGTGACCCAGACAGAGTCAGGACGAAACAGGCAGACAGACAGATAGATGGGAGTCTGTTGTGCTGAGCGGGGTCCTGCTGCAGGCAGGGCCAGGTAATGGAGTCGTAATGGGCTTTTAACAGGCCCCGTGGCTGATGGTGGTGTTTGCCCTTCACTGGAAAAGCAGCGCAAACAGGAAGTGCAACATGGAGACATCCCCAGATGCTGGACAGACCTGGATGAGTCACGATGCCTGCAGATGACAACTCAAACAAAACAGGCTTCGCTAAAGCACCACTAACCTGCCAGTCATAAACCACTCACACCATGCCAATTTGGTGGAAATTCCATTTATTCTCTTTCACCCATTGTCTGAATTAAGCCAATGGCACCACATTATTTCAGCCTTGGTGCACAGATCACAGAGCGCTTTAAATTCCGAACAGCAATGTTCCCGCTCTCTCAATTACAAACTGATAAGAAAATGGTGTTTTTTACACACTATCAGAAAGTGGTGCTGACTGAGCAAAGAAGTGGTTAAACATTAAACGTGGAATCAACATCAAAGTGGAACCTACAGTTCTGGCCAAGCCTTGCATTTTATGAAGATATGGTACAATATCTTGTGAAATAATTGGCAACTGAAAAAACTTTCAGTCTTACAACAGCACAATTAATAAAAACAATTAAAAAATTTAAAAGTCTTTAAAGGTTTCAAAATTGAAAAGTGACGATGGCCATGATTATTGGCTTCCTCTAGAACAAATCAATTATTTTCGAGGAACTAGATTCTCATTTGTGGTGTAATTCAACTCAACTGTGACAGGTTGCAGGTGCCCACATTATAAATGAACCAATTATCCATTATAAAGTGATAAAACAGTCTGTTCTGCCTCCCTGGTCGTCTGTGAAAATGGTGAAGAGAAAAGAGTTGTCTGAGGATGTCAGAAAAACTATTATCACCAAACATAACAGTTCACAAGGCCATAAAGCATCTGTACAGAACTTGGTATTCCTGTTTCCACAGTTTGGAATGTTATTAAGAAGTTTGCTTTTCCAATGAATTGTTAAGAATCTCCCAGGACGTGGTGGTAAGAGGAAAATTGGTCTCAGATGTCGTCAAAGGTTGCCATTGAAAAAAACACCTTGCATGATCCAAAGATCTCTGACCTGGAGAGGTCGGGAGTAATGGTTTCAGCCTGCACCATACGGTCACTGAACCAAGAAGGGCTTTACGGTCGGAAGAGGAAGACCCCACTGCTGGAGAAACACAAGAAGACTTGATTGATTTTTGTCATGACCCGACCTGGACAAACCTAAATCCTCCTGGGAAGATGTTCTGTGGACCGATGAAATCAAATTAGAGCTCTTTGGCAATGCAGATCAGCACTTTATAGACAAAGAAATTAAACTTTTTAAGGAAAGAACACACTCAAATACGGTGGAGGCTCCATAATACTGTGGGGCTGCTTTGCTGTCTCGGGTACTCGTCAATGATGCGTTCATTAAGGGAATCATGAAATCAGAAGATTACCAAGGCATTGTGGAGCGAAATGTGCTACCCAGTGTCAGAAAACTGGGTGTCCATCGAAGGTCATGGGTCCTCCAGCAGGACAATGACCCAAAACACACATCCAAAACCACCAGGAATGGGTCAAGAAAAAATGATGGACTGTTCTGGAGTCACCAGGGATGAGTCCTGATCTCAATCCCATGAGAACCAAAAGTGAGATGTGAAATGTGCAGTTGGTCAAAGGAATCTGCAGAAACTGGAGCGGGTTGCCATTGAAGAGTGGGAGAAACTGCAGAAAGAAAGGTACAGGAACATTACTGATGGTTACAATAAATGTTCGATCCTCGGCACCACCAGGAGGGCACATTCCAGCTGTGAGCTGGTTATTGAAAAATGACTGGTGCCACAGCTACAGTGCTCACCAACGCTGCCTAAGTGCCCTTGAGCAAGGCACTTAACCCCCAACTGCTCCAGGCGCGCTGTCCAATAGCTGACGCCTGCACTGTCCTCTGAGCTGGAAAAGTGCATGTGTGTGGGGTGATGTGTGAAATTCACTGCATGTGTACATGTGTTAGTGCCAAATAAAGTTGATTCATCAACCAGTTCTTCTTCTAAATACCAAACGTATTATTTCTGTTTATGGTGCAGGTAGAGTCTAACAACATTAACTTTGAGGCAAACTCCTTATTAAAACTGAATGAGCAGTCAAATCACCAAGAGGTCAACTCTGCATACCAATTCTTGCATGTTCCATGTTCGTGGGCGAGTGAAGAAGCCGAGGTGAAACCAAAGTAAGAAAGTTTCAGCGCTGGTGAAACATTCAAAGGTCAAGTAATTAAAACACTGATATTTATTGGGTTGCTTGTACCGTAGATCAGGTAGCTTAATGTCTGTGCCTGAATAATATGTTGTCTCCGTGGGCTAAAACTAATGAAACTGTGTTTTGTGTGGGCGGCTGCTTTGAAGCATCGCATCTGTCTGCAGAGGACCCTCTAGGTCTGCTCCATACGGATCAATGACAAGTGTTTAACACAAGGGACATTAATTACCTGCAGGAGAAGGAGGATATCGAGTAGCTAACAGATCAATGTACTGAAGTCTCTCCTGATGATAACAAGGCATCATGATTGCATGGTCAAATACGCTGACATGACATCAACACCAGTACAGACACACACAAACACACTAGGGTTAGACCAATATATGTGGTTTGCTGATATACTGATAGCCTTTCATTATAAAAATTGGCCTGTCAGTGTTGTCTGCCTGTGATATGATGGATATGATGCAGTTTGATTGATATTTATTGCAAAATTGATAATAATCCAGTGGTTGTCTATGAGAAGACCTTAGCCTGGACTGATTCTAATGCAACATTTTCATAGGATTCCATATAAGTATGCACACGTTTATTATTAGTATTATTATTACTAGTAGTAGTAGTTTTTAATGTCCCATGGTCTAAATGCTGTTTCAGAGGCTTTTCCACCATGACACCCTAAAGCTTGAAATACAGTATATCGGCTACTGGCAGTTTCAATTCTAAAATATATTGGTATCTGCTTTTAACAACCCATATTGATCGAACCTTTAACACACACACACACACACACACACACACACACACACACACACACACACACACACACACACACACGTCAATATTTCTAGTTACATGCACCCTCTCGCATTTCGTGACCTGCAGTGAGCTCAGCACACATGGCTGAATCCGTCCCCTTTCTCGTGTTTCATCTCACCTCACCCTGAGAGAGACACTGGGAACAAAAAAAAATGCTGCTCTATTGATCCAACTCTCCCGAGGAACACTGAGCTTTCCACTCCGTACGTCTCGAGGGCTCTATGCTTTGGCTCGATCTTGACAGATGTGGTAAAAGCCTTAAGGGTGTTATCCTTTCATAGGATTAACAACCGACTCCCAATCTCACACCTCTCCTCGTCCCCTAGTGTGTTTCCTTTGTCACCAGAAACAGCGCAGAGACCCAGCAGTCAGCTAAGAGAAACCTGTAAGGCTACAAGGCTCTCGTCGATATTTAGCTCTGGGGAGTGGTTCGGCGCATATCCGAAGGAACAAAGAACATTTCCTTCACCCCATCACAGTTGACAAGAAGAAGCGGACACACGTGTCCTTCGCAGTGAAAAAAAAAAGACAATGTGGACGGAAAGTGTTGATTTGATTTCGCCTGAAATACAGTGATTCGGAAAGGAACACTGCGAGTACACACTGTGAGTGACTTGCACGATGGCTCGCTCTAGTGTGACCAATTGTGGGTAGCTGCAGAGTTTTGAAAAGGCAAATCATGGATCATTTTATGCTGCTCTCGTAATGCCTGTCATAATGTTATGTGAGTTAACGCAGCTAGCTGGCAAGCGCTAATTAGGTAGCATTAATTGAAAATAAATTCCAAATGAGTTCAGAGTTTGACTCCAACAATGGATTCAACTGCTCTCCTCGCATGGTTTTTTGAGAACTTTATTCCTGTAGTCTTTCAAATAAAGTTGCAGGGAACTGGGAATCTTTGAATGGCTGGAACCACATCGGTGGGGGAAACAAAGAAGGGTGCGAATCGGATTAGCTATTGACAGCCGAGGACTGTGAGAAGTTCAGCTGCGGCCGACTTTTCTCGTCAACCATCAGCCGAGTCTCCCCGGTCGCTCAGCTCTATAGGAAATGAATGGAAAAATGAATGAAAAAGGTTTAAACAAGCTTACACTATTGACTGAACGCTTATTTATGATGCATGCAAGAGTGTGCTTTTCTTTCATTTCAAAAGTCATCAATCCCTGATTCCCTGATTTCCCTCTAATGCAAACTGAATCAGAGCCTTTGTTTCATAATAAGTGCTGGTTTAAGGATATATGTGATGTACATTTTAATGGCCTAACCCTCACATCAGCACTTGCAATTACAATTTTCCTCTGTTTTCAGTATAATCTCCTTCACTTTGAGTTGAGTCTGTTTAAAGCCAACATGCACTGAAATCCCAGTGGACATTCAGCCTACTCCCAACCTGCTGATAGATGTTTTGTTGCACAACAGATTCTGCCCTCATCTGCTGAGTCACAGTATTACAAAGGCACGTTTTCCTCCCCATCCTTACGCATCTAGCCTGTCAACATGAACGTCAAAGGTTCTCTTACAGAAACAGTGTGAGAAAAAAAGGTTATCCTCATGCTTGATAGAGTGAGACGGAAAATGACTGACATCTGAGATTTTTTCATTATGAGGACTGGTTGGCTTACACAACTGTCTGTCATTCAGCAGTTGTAACTGCTACCTTTTCACCAGCCACACTGCTGGCTCTAAGCGACTGCAGGATATGCAGCTTCTGACCCAGTCATTGTTACCAAAAAGACACAAGACACAAAGACACACACTGAGTTAAGAGAGCTGAGCTACGGGAAGTACTGAGGCAACGTGGAACTAAGGCTGCAGTTTCAGATTCCTCGTTAACATATCTGATTCCTATGCCGCAAAAAAAAAAGTAAGTGTTAATTCTCCTTTATTTGATTTTGTTTCCATCTTTGGTGCTTAGTGCTCATTGCTGTGGTGTTTCTGCACTGCATTTCCCAGGGATCAATCAAACAGTGTCTCCAGCACTGTGACGTCTTTCTCCTTGGATTTTCTGTGGATGGAGTTTGAGTTTCTGTAGGTGGCGCTCTTTTCTTTGTCTGTCCAGCCACGGTGGCTATCGCCGCTCATGCTAACTACCTGAGATCTTCTATTTATTCCAAACAAACCAGAAAAGTAAAACGCATCACTTCTTGTGTGGCAGAGGGGAGCTTTTTTTCCAGGAAAGACCTACCTGACACCGAGTGTTTGGAACAGCAATTGGAAAAGCTTTCATGAGCTGGTTAGAGGTTGGATCACCATTATATCAATCAAACAGAGAGTAGCAAAACAGGCATATACTCAAAATGAAATCTGAAAATATGGTGCAGTATTACTTTAACAAATTCGGACTACAGATGTGTTTAAACCTCTTACCGAAGACTTCATCTTGTGATTCGTGTTCCGGTGCTGCTGCTGCTGCTTTCTGGCCCACTTCGGCTTCTGGTGACAATGCCTTTAAAGACAAAAAACGGATTGAGGAGGTTTAGGGGTTTGTCAGGTATGCCATGCTTGCATTATCACTGCCTTGGAATAGTCAAGCACATTAACAATTTCTTTGCCGACCTTCCTTTTATCGTAAAAGCACTGCTCTGTGTATCAGCATTCATCCTTTGTGAAGTCTGCACACCCACACACACACACACAATCCTATCTCTCTCTTCAGCCCTGCACTTGGCTGTGTGAAAAATTGAGATTCCTTGAACTGAGCTGCTGTGTGAGTGTTTGTTGTACTGATGCGTGTCTTTGTGTGCTGAAGTGACTCAGTTGACTTTGTCAACACATATTGGGCTTTTCAAATATAATACAATACAATTTGATCACCTTTTTCGCAGGTTCATGCAAAGGTTTTGTTTTTGTCCTCTGTCCTTTTCAGGGCCAATTTTATTGAATTTTGTAATAATACATGGCAAATAAACACTAAATTTGTACCACTAACACGTCTTATTTACTTCTTTCCCTGTGCTGGAAACAGGCTGCTGGCCTTACAGAACAGGATGGTGCCATTTTCCCTTCTCTGCCCTCCCACCCCACCTCCATTATGTACTCTTTTACCATATTGGTTGTTTAATTTTTGTAGATGCATCTAGGAGAAAATGGACAAGAGAAAAAGCGGTGAGCCATTTTTTTCTTAAGTGGACCACGGGAGCGGCTTAATGCATCCATGGGCAGCAGCAGTCAGCGTGACTCCACACCTACTCGTCCCCGGTGGCTTATTATATATAGATGTTGTTGAGCGCAGCTTCCACAAGAGTTGGTGGCAGAGACAGTGAGGCATCACCTGTTCCTGAGGTTTGTGAGAGAGATGAGGGAGGCAACTCAACTAAGATGACAGGGAATCATTCAACTTAGTAATGCAAAATGAAGCAGGATAATAACACTCAGCAAGCATCAAAAGTGGCTGAAATCTCCATGGAAACATTGGGTATTAAGAGTTTCAATCTTAGCTATGAGTTTGGTACCTTTTCAATACTACCCTAAGATTTTTTCAAGATTTTTGTCATTTAGTCGGAAGCTTTTTGAACATGGGTGAAAGTAGTGGTCCTTTCCATTTTCTCTCTCTCAGTTACTCCCTATGTGCTGCGGTACTGAATGGGTTTCATCCTGGCTGAATACTTTCTTGGCTCTTGCAGTGAGAGGGGAGAGAAGTGTTGTGATTTGAACACCTTTCAGGGTTTTGGTTGATTTGAGACTCTCACAGGAATCTGAGTTCCCTCTTCCTATCTGTGCCTTTGTGATAGCCATGCCCTTCAAGGTTTCACCCAGCCCACACTTCGGGGATGGAAGATGAATGGAGCATGGAGACATAATCTCACCTTTTCAGCAATACATAAATAGCACTCCATGTAGCAGAGTGTGATAAAACTTCAAAATGGATACATGGGTCTCTAGCTTTTACTGCCTCAAGCCAAGCTTTATAATAAACTGTGAGCATTTTTAAGATCACACATCAAAAGGAGCATCATACATCTTGTTTCTGACAAAAGTGAAATTTTAAACAAAGCAAAACTGCCCTGGGGCAATAACGCAACATTGTGAAATCCAGCGGTGCTGCACTTGAAACCTTTCTCCAGCTCATTGTAGCTGACTTGTAGGGGTCACTGAGGGACGAGATCAATATGATGCTCGCAGAATCAAATAAGGTTTGCCATGAAACCCAGTAGACTGAAATACAATATTCCTACCATGATACACAACTTCCTGTAAGATGTGGTATTTCAAACAAAAGGCGAAACAATGTCGCAACATAATATTCCAGATATGTGCGGCTTGTTGCAGGAGTCAGCAGATACAAATGGCTCAGATGGCTCAAATGTATTTGTTCTGATGTTTTGACAAGTGCATAAAATACAAATCAACGTTATTGTTTTTGTTGAGCTGGCCCTTACAGCTGTAAATACCCATCCACATTTTAGTTAAATGATTTAGTATGTTTTTTTTCATCAAGTGATAAAATATAAAAACAGAGGATCATTTTCAGCATAGCAAAAAATGCAATTTGAACATTAACACTGTCTCAAACCTAAATTTAAAAAATGCTGAGTTTGAAATAAGAGGCAGAATAAAAAGTATGAAGTTTGATGACAACTACATCGCCACTGCAGCAGCATATCGCCATTTTCTTTTTGTGGAGGTTGGGGTTGGTTGATAAAACTGAACATGCGGCACGAAGCAGACAGGACTTGGGATGGGTAAGAGTGGAGTTATAATTCAGATGCGACAGTCTCTCTGGAGCTGCCGCAGCGTGACAGGCGGGGACAGGGACAAGCATGCTGGGCGGCCACAATACATAGAGGTCTCTGTCGTGGCCAGTCGGGCACAATGGTGGAGTTCATGGAGGTCTTCTGGCTGAGCCTGAAGCTCCCTCGTCCGGAGACTTTGGTGTTTTCCCAATTCAGAAACATTTCAGTTCTAGTGCTGTATCAGAATCACTCAAGCCTGCCCATACACACTGGCAAGGTGAAAATAAGATATATCAAAGCAGCATCTTTGAAATTATTTTCAAAGGGATTCACACCGCCACTTCAACTCTCTACACATTTAGTTTTGAACCAGGAGACATATAGAACCACCTATATGTCCATATCCTCTGTGCAGCCAGGAGCATTCACAGTCTAGAGCTCCACTGAAACAGGATTAGTTTCTCCAGGTTAGTGAGTGACTGTATTATTACTTGAACTATTTGTCACTTTTAATCCCGTTTGGAGGGACCACTGACTTCCCCCCTCGACACCAGTATCTCTGTTTTTCAGCGCACTCGTAGGTGGTCTGATAAGTCTCTCCTCAGTGCTTCAACTCATTTGCAGATGATCTGGGCGCCGGTCTCCTGAGTGTCAGTGAGCATGCAATCTGAGCCAATAAGGTGACGGCAGCTGTTAATGTCTGGCAAGATGCTATGTAGAGCCATTGTGATGACAGCTATCTGTAGCAGATGGGGAACGTCAGGACTTTTGGCGCGAGCCAGCCGGGCTAATTGTATGAAATTTCCACTTAAATGTTACTAGCCTTGTTTTTTTTTACCCCAATTATGATGCATAATATGGAAAATGCATTGTGTGTATGATGTATGTACTGTTCATTCAGTAGAAAAGTACATCAATATATAGCAACAAACCCATACCAGAAAGGTAAGTGATACACATTAAGTGGCATGACTAGTATTGTTTTACCTTTGTTACTCCAGTCATTTTGTTAGAGCTGCTGCTGTGGTGTGACAGAGGTAGTATGGGTACATTTCACCCTCCTGGAACGATACGGGATTAGGCAAGGGATCACGACCCAGACGGCACCCTCTAAACACAATCTGCCTTAATCCATCACCCTCTGTTCCCGTTTGACTGTCACTTTGACAACCGGCTGTTTTGCCAGATCCTTTAAATTGACTTTGGTTGAGATGATGATGACGGTGAAACCAAAGGGAGCAACAAACAGTAAAAAAAAAAAAAAAAAAAAAAAAAAAAAAAAAAAAAAAAGCAAGAGACAGCTGTAAAACGTTTACTACTGGTGCACAATGATGGTGTTTAGTGTTAAATACAGTGGCCAGGTTTCATATTTAGCTTCTCAAATATGTATCATTTCATGTCACTGGCATTTCGGCAGAACATGCTTCAAAAATTTTGCCTTAAAACACTGGAATTGACCGATGGACGGACGGACAGACAGATATACAAAACCATTATCAAGGTAAACAATGCTCTTTAGTGCTACATGCTGTCCTGACGCCTGGGCAGCTTCAGACTCTGCAAATGAATCCACTTTTCTTCCTCCTGCTCTTGGTTGTCCAGAGTGTGCCTTACAGGCAAAGGAAACAAATCATCTGTGGGCTGAGCTGGCCGCCTCCCTACAGGTTTGGTCTCCCCCGGTACGCCATGATCGCACTCCGCCCATTACAGAGGTGAGGCAGGAAGCCAGCCAACCGCCAGGCCACACAAACAGACCACAGTGTGAAGGCGCAGCCTACGGGAGAGTGTTTCTGTCCTTTTCCTCCTACCTCTTTTCTTTGCATCAATTTGTTCAGGGTCCTGGGTTACGGGCTGCTCACAGTTAGCTCGCAGCGGCCTCAAATCTGATTGCACCCACGGCTGAACCGTAAGGGGTCCAGTCATTTAATCTGCTGTAATTTGTAAAGCTATGACAAAAAGGACTTCAAGAAAGGTGGGGGTTAATTACCTGGTGTCATTAAATTACATTACTGCCCCGAGTTTAAGCCTGAACCTCCCACACTCGGCTGCCAGGAACAATCGGTGACCTGCAATTTCTGGATTCAGAGAGATGCATTAAGATGGGTAAAAAAAAAAAAGTCTCTGAAACATCTTTGCTCTATTGAATTAAAGGTCCATTACAGTCAGCCACTTTATTTATTATTTATTTATTTAACCTTTATGTAACCAGAAAGTCCCATTGAGATAAAAGAATCTCTTTTGCAATCTCTTGTTTTCTGTCAAGTCGTTGCACTCGGGCACGCTATGGCTTCTCACTTCCTACCCAGTTAATATCCCTTTTGTGAGTGTTTGATTAGTTTGTTATAAGCTAGGCTGCAAATGAGGGAAAAGCTCCCTTTATTCTCCACTAGATATTTCACGCTTACGTTACTGCATATCTGCTAGTAGATCGATTTCAATTCTTGGGGTTTCGATTTAAAATGGATTCTTGGTTCATGGCGTTGGCATCATTTCTCTCCGTTTTGTTTTGAAATCCGAAATGCACCCGCACATCTGCCTGGAGACTTGTTGGGGCCATTGTTCATCACTGTAGAGCAGGCCAGATTTTCACACCTACTAATTTAGCCGGGCCGCACACATTTTTCAGAGCTGGTAAGCAGTAGTAGGTAATGACAAACTTTCAACACAAATAAATGTATTGAAACACAAGTCATGTTTATTTGATGTTTCACATCAGACACAGGCACATCAAAAAGTGCATTAAAACATTTTTATAACCTTTAACTGAACAGAATCTGAGGTAGCTGCAATATTTTGAAATGAAAAAGTAAACATAACTTGTTAAAAGTGCATGAAAAACAAAACAGTGCAAAATATTCCCAATAGCTTCATTCTTTTTTTTAAATTAAAATAAATATTCATGCCTGACCTATTGCACAACTCATAGTAAACACAAAAAAATGCACAGTATTTGTTTTATCTTAAATTAAGATAAATATTTTGCTCATCTAGGAACACCACAAGTACATAAAAATAAAATAGTGCACAGTATTTGTTTCTTTCTTAAATTAAAATAAATATATTGCGTATCTAGGCACACTTCAAAAACATAAAAGTAAAATAGTTCACAGTATTTCCACATTGGTGTTTCTCAATGTGGTGTCGCCGCATGTTGTAGTCTTTAAACACGGCAACGCACTCGTTACAAAGCAAACACACGGGCTTGGCGTTTGAATTTTGTGGTAAAATAAACAAGTATTTGTCCGTCCAAGTAGGGTTGAACTTTTACATTACAATTTTACGTTTCTGAGTCGAGAGAGACATGTTACCGCTTCCAGAGAGACACAACAACTCGCAGCATTGTGGGTTGAATGTTGCATTTAGGGTCTGCTTTGCTGTAGGACTTTTTTGTTATGGGCGAGCGAAA
>OOFE01009783.1:1103-14303 GCA_900323365.1 Monocentris japonica | reverse complement strand
CCCCCCCCATCCAGTTGATGATTGTTTCTGCCATTCGTAGAAAGACTTAACGTTATCTTTACTGAAATGTTCTCCATAACGTCAGTATAACTCCGTTTATATACGACGTATTTTAGTCGCTCCAATTAGTAGTTTGATGCGGTTATTGCTGTGCATACCCCAGTACTTATGGTTCACGCATTTAATTTGAAGGCGAAGCAGCTAAGCCTCCTGTCTTAGTCTGGCAGTCTTTGGCGTGTCTTTCTCTTTGGCTTACTTGCAATTTCTCCTTCTCGCGTTGTCGGACCCGGCATTTTTCGAAACGCATGTCCCACTAATGAACGTGGACCCGTAGACAATTACAGTATCCAAATGACGCCATGCAATATTCGGGGTTGTAGTATGAGGTATCCATGTGTACAAACGTGTTTAGATTTAGAATTGCCTATTTTGGTGGTCAGTGCCCCCCATCCATTTGATGTTCGTTTCTGAATGGCATGTTTCACCATGACTCATTTTGCAGGCTATGCCGACCGGGAGGTCTGCCTCTAGTCGTGAATTATGTGAATAAGTTGTTGATAAAGACTTGTAACATTAAGGCCTTGCTTCAGTCGCCACCTAGCGTCCTAAAGGAAATCCCGAGCTTTGCTCCTCTGGGCGTGGTCGGGAAGGGAAGGAGGTTTTACACGTCTACTTCAATAGTAATCAGAAAACGGTGTTTTTTTTTTTTTTTTTTAAGACAGTTTAAAGACTTAACATGTTTTGTTTTGTTCCTCAGGAAACATGTCTAAGGGACCAGCAGTTGGCATTGATCTTGGGACCACCTACTCGTGCGTGGGTGTGTTCCAGCATGGCAAAGTTGAAATCATTGCCAACGACCAGGGCAACAGGACCACACCCAGCTATGTGGCCTTCACTGATTCTGAGAGGCTCATCGGAGATGCAGCCAAGAATCAGGTTGCCATGAACCCCACAAACACAGTCTTTGGTAAGATTTAAGGGTTGTTTCAATATTTAAAGGACAAAGGGAGTATTTGGCATGTGGTCTTGTGTCATTCTTGTGCCCCCTCTTCCATTTGTACCATAACCTTTCAAACTCCTGTTGTACATAGGTTCATAGGCAAACCCCAGATGCACATAAAGCCTATGTAAGTGAATGGTGCAGCATGGCCAATTAGAGGGAAAAATGTCCAAGTCTGAGGGCTTAAATTGTACAAAGGCAAGAATGACATGGGACCCATGTGAAATAAAACTCTGCAGTCCTTCAGTGACCCCTTACAGCTCTAGCTCACTGTGATGACGATTTTCCTGCCATTCGTAGTTTCCACCAGAGGTTGAGAGACCAAAGATGGCCCAACTCCTTCCTTGGATGTCTGAGTGTTTTAAATAAACATAGGCACTCAATGGTGCACGTATGTTCTCTCGTTTAACAAACTGTCTTTTTGCAGATGCCAAAAGACTGATTGGCCGCAGGTTTGATGATGGAGTTGTGCAGTCGGACATGAAGCACTGGCCATTTGAGGTCATCAACGACAACACCCGCCCCAAGGTTCAAGTTGAGTACAAGGGCGAGACCAAGTCCTTCTACCCAGAGGAGATCTCCTCCATGGTGCTGGTGAAGATGAAGGAGATTGCTGAAGCCTACCTTGGAAAAGTAAGGTTTTGTACAGCTTTATCAACACTGGCTAACTTGTATTGTTTAAATATGATTATTGATGTTTGGATTGTTTTCTCCTCCCAGACTGTAAACAATGCAGTTATCACCGTACCTGCCTACTTCAATGACTCCCAGCGCCAGGCCACCAAGGATGCTGGGACCATCTCTGGCCTCAACGTTCTGCGTATCATCAACGAACCTACCGCTGCTGCCATTGCTTACGGGTTGGATAAGAAGGTAAAGCCAGGACCAACTTTAAAGATGTGTCAAATTGTGTTTGAACTAGAGGGAAATGGAAACTGTCTGTTTTGGTGAATTTGGGAAATCCTTTAACTTAAATATCATTTCAGGTTGGGTCTGAGAGGAATGTTCTCATCTTTGACCTCGGCGGTGGCACCTTTGACGTGTCCATCCTGACCATTGAGGATGGTATTTTTGAGGTCAAGTCCACTGCTGGAGATACTCATCTTGGTGGGGAAGATTTCGACAACCGCATGGTCAACCACTTCATTGCTGAGTTCAAACGCAAGTACAAGAAGGACATCAGCGACAACAAGAGAGCTGTCCGCCGTCTGCGCACCGCTTGTGAAAGGGCAAAGCGCACCCTGTCTTCCAGTACCCAGGCCAGCATTGAGATCGACTCTCTGTACGAGGGAGTTGACTTCTACACATCCATCACTAGGGCTCGCTTTGAGGAGCTCAACGCTGACCTCTTCCGTGGCACCTTGGACCCTGTAGAGAAGTCACTCCGTGATGCCAAGATGGATAAAGGGCAAGTCCATGACATCGTCTTGGTTGGTGGCTCCACCCGTATCCCTAAAATCCAGAAGCTGCTGCAGGACTTCTTCAATGGCAAGGAGCTCAACAAAAGCATCAACCCTGATGAAGCTGTGGCTTATGGAGCTGGTAAGTGCCTGGTATCTCTACCAAGCCCTTCCCTTAGATGTTGTTTCCTGCCGTTTGTAGTTTCCAGCAGAGAAAACCATTCTTGAATGTCTGAGTAAAATTGAAAATGATGTCAATCTCTGTTCTCTCCACATCTAACCAGTCCCTTCTTTGTGACTTAGCTGTCCAGGCTGCCATCCTGTCTGGTGACAAATCTGAGAATGTCCAGGACCTGCTGCTTCTGGATGTCACCCCTCTGTCCCTGGGTATTGAGACAGCTGGAGGTGTCATGACTGTCCTAATTAAACGCAACACCACCATCCCCACCAAGCAGACACAGACCTTCACCACCTATTCTGACAACCAGCCTGGTGTGCTCATCCAGGTAAGGACATCAGTTAATATGGTCTCCCAATGTTTCGCTATGATGATGCTTTTCCTGCCATTCGTAGTTTCCACCAGAGGTCACAAGACCAAAGATGGCCCAAACCTTCCTTGGATGTCTGAGCGAATGAATTTCACTTGAGTTGCAGCCACCTGGTGTCGAGAAATTTTGTCTGTACATCTAACATTCTGTGCATCCAACAGGTTTACGAGGGTGAGCGTGCCATGACCAAGGACAACAACCTACTGGGCAAGTTTGAGCTGACTGGCATCCCGCCTGCTCCCCGTGGTGTTCCTCAAATCGAGGTCACGTTTGACATTGATGCCAATGGAATCCTCAATGTTTCTGCTGTCGACAAGAGCACTGGCAAGGAGAACAAGATCACCATCACCAATGACAAGGGTAAACAAAAGGCAAAAAATGTTGCTTGACCAAATCAAGCTGCTGTTTTACGCCCACTATGGATGGTGGATGGCTAATCTTATCTGTTTTATGTTTTATTTAGGCCGTCTCAGCAAGGAGGACATTGAGCGCATGGTCCAGGAGGCTGAGAAATACAAGGCTGAGGATGACGTCCAGCGTGATAAGGTGTCTTCTAAAAACTCTCTGGAATCCTACGCCTTCAACATGAAGTCCACCGTGGAGGATGAGAAGCTCGCTGGCAAGATCAGTGAGGAGGACAAGCAGAAGATTTTGGACAAGTGCAATGAGATCATCGGCTGGCTGGACAAGAACCAGGTAAGAAATGGTGCTGATCTTTGCAGGTAGAAAGCTAATTCATTGAAGGGACACCATGACATGCTGAAAATATTTTTTTTACTTTGCTACTAAATTATGTGTAGCTAGCTGCTTACAAATGTGATTCTAAACAGGCTGGTTAATCAGCAAGTCCATTCTTGTATACAAACCTGGGCAAGAGAGCAGCAAAATGAGTAAAACACACATATTTCCCCTTGGGAAGAGGAATAGAAGCAACTCAGTGCTCCTTGGTGGGTGATGGCCCATACATAGTGGAACAATTAATCTGAGAAGGCAGATATAGTTCAACAAAAAAGCTATCCAACAGTCTTGTGTGAAAGAGGAGAGGGATGGAGATTTGGGACTTTGGAGGTGCTTATAAAGCAGCAGGACCACACATCTGATGCTGATGCCTGTAACAAGCCTGTTTTAGGGTAGATTCTGGGGGAAATGTCTCCATTTTTCATGACCAACTGCCTGGTGTGGAAAAATAATAGAGTAACATTAAAAACTGTAAGTTATCCATTCAAGGTGTGAGAATGTTCGAAGATATGAGATAATGTATTTCTTTTTTTAGACTGCTGAGAGAGACGAGTATGAACATCAGCAACAGGAGCTGGAGAAGGTTTGCAACCCCATCATCACCAAGCTGTACCAGAGTGCTGGTGGCATGCCAGGCGGGATGCCCGGTGGAATGCCAGGTGGCTTCCCGGGAGCCGGTGGTGCTCCCACCGGAGGAGGATCCTCTGGACCGACCATTGAGGAAGTTGATTAAACCCAGTGTCTGCAGCTCTCTCCTGTCCTTGACACAACAGAAAGCATGAACAACCCCAGAGACCCTATCTGTAAGCCAAAGCTGGTCATTGGCCCATGATGATAAACAAGTGATATTTGCTATGTTTGAATATTTGATGATCTTGAAGCAAACATTGCCTGTACATTTTGAGTCCACATCAATAAATTATTACTGTACCATGAGTCTTGATTAATGTTAATTATTTCCAGCATCTAATGCCGCCTTGAGGTCATGTGGCACATGCCGTTATCTCATGGGGCGAAGCGCCTTGTCAACGTACTTGCATCAGCAAAAGGAAGTGAAAAATAGTTGTGAATTTCTAAGGTGGTTTCCAGTATTGTTGAGCAAGACACTGAATCCCTACCAGCTCCAGGTGCATTTCTCTCTAGCTGGCCCTGCACTCTGATCTCTCTGGAAGGGGGCAGACAAGCAAAAACACAATTTCCTCCTTCTAGAACAATCATAATGTAATTTTCAGGAGATGCTCAGCCGCCAGCCAGACTGCTAATGCTAAATGAATGGAAGAACCAGGGGCAACAATCATGGATGACTCCCATTCATATCAAACCAGAGATTCCAGTTTCACCCTGGCCGCTCTCAGGCCAGAGAAACCAATGAACACCACATGAAAAAAAACAGGAATTATCCTTCAGGGTGTCATGGGCCTAAACGAACAAAAACAAATCTGCAATGAGATGCCCACTTGAGCGCTCTTCCCTTGATTATGGCATTAATAATAGCAAGGTGACCATGATGAGGACAATTATTATGAACAAAGTAGCCTACATTTTCAGCAAAGCACTTACTTATGCTATCCTTAAAATACTTTATCTTCATATAACATACATGTGTTTGACACTGCCTACTATTACTACTAAATTTAGGTCTTAAAGATTTGTCAGACCTAAAAAGGAGTATTTACCCTCCATATACACCCCTCATCACCCAAAGCCCCTCTGGTCAGAATACAGGGGTTAAAAAGGTATGGAGTACATATCATAATAAAACCTTCAGACGTTGGTAGGTGAGGCCACTTCATACAACATGTCACTGTTGGACCCAATACACCCATGGATAATAACTACAATTAATTTCTGGAGTTACATAGTAGTGCAGGTTTTTGGTAGGATATCTGGAGTTGGATTTTTTGCCATGATGAACAATGAAGTCATTTGTCAAATGTTAAATGAAAATCGACCAAGAAAAGCCTCTGTACCAAAAGCAGTCGTGGGTATTTAGCTGTTACTTAAGGTTATATATAAACCATGTTCACTACAAATCACGCAGATAATGCAGCCCATTCATGCTGCTCAGTGCCTTTTGTGTTTTGGCCAAGACCTACAGCAAAAAGTCCCCGGATGATAACAACAAAATAGACAGAGATCTTACACCAAGTGTGCTTGCCCTGTACCAGTACAGAACATTTATTCAAACAACATGACATTACATAGATTTAGCTCGTTTTATAGCAGCACTACGAAAAGAACATACCCCCTGCCACCCACCCCAGAACTGGTCCATATTATGTACTGACATTTCTGCACTGCCTTCATCACCCCCAGCCTTCAAAATGCGTCTCCATTTTCCAGATCCAAATATACAACAGTGGCGAATGAATAGTCTATGAATAGTTCAGACCAGACAATAAGCGATTGTGTGGATTCATTGTAGAAATAGCAACTGCAAGCACTGTCCTGTTTTTTTCCCAGCAGCCATTACTAGACTGCTTAATCCAAAAGAAAACAAGAATGTCGATATGAAAAAAGTGGCTGGCTCCGAGACGAACCCTTTTGTTTTGACTGTTCCCAGGGCTTGAGGAAGTGTCTACTTGCTCTTGGCTGGTTTCTCCGTCTTCTTGGGGAGGAGGACGGCCTGGATGTTGGGCAGCACCCCTCCCTGGGCGATGGTCACGCCGCCTAGGAGCTTGTTGAGCTCCTCGTCGTTGCGGACGGCCAGCTGGAGGTGCCGGGGAATGATCCTGGTCTTCTTATTGTCCCTGGCCGCATTGCCGGCCAGCTCCAGGATCTCAGCCGTCAGGTACTCCAGCACAGCAGCCAGGTACACCGGAGCCCCGGCTCCGACACGCTCCGCATAGTTGCCTTTGCGCAGTAACCTGTGGACGCGCCCGACCGGGAACTGGAGCCCGGCCCGGGACGAACGGGACTTGGCCTTGGCTCGGGCTTTTCCTCCGGTTTTCCCTCTGCCAGACATGGTCGTAAAATGCGGTACTAAATCAAAGACCTGCGCGAATAAGATAAACGAACGGGCTTGGACCTTTACGTAATGTAATCGAGTAATGAGATATAAACCTCAAAGGGTTCTCTGATTGGCTGAGGGAAACACAAACGCATGGACCAATTGCGCTGTCCATAAGGCTGTCCTCTGGTAGTACGCGGTCCAATCATATAGTAGGAATGACACATACGTATTTGTATAGCCGTACTATAAATACAGGTTCGGTGATAAATGCCATCGTGTTACCCATTCTGTATATCACACCGAAGTGGAAAATGCCAGAGCCCTCTAAAGCAACTCCTGCGGCCAAGAAGGGCTCCAAAAAGGCTGTAACCAAAACCCAGAAGAAAGGGGATAAAAAACGTCGTAAGACCAGAAAGGAAAGCTATGCCATTTATGTGTACAAGGTGCTGAAGCAGGTCCACCCCGACACCGGTATCTCCTCCAAGGCCATGGGCATCATGAACTCATTTGTCAATGACATATTCGAGCGCATCGCCGGAGAAGCGTCTCGCCTGGCCCACTACAACAAGAGATCCACCATCACTTCCAGGGAGATTCAGACCGCCGTCCGCCTGCTGCTGCCGGGTGAGCTGGCCAAACACGCTGTGTCCGAGGGCACCAAGGCGGTGACCAAGTACACCAGCTCGAAATGAGGTGGAGAGAGGCTCGGCGTGGAGAAACCCACTCATCATTAAGACTATTTTTAAAACTCTTCGTTGTAGCCTTGCGATGAGGAACATCCGGTCTTGCAGAAACCCTACTTATATCTTGCATCGCTGCCGGAACACAGAATGAAAGCTAATCGCCCAGGCCGTACGAATGAATGGAGCATGATGTTTTATCTTCGGGAAAGCTGCCACATGACGACTGCTAACTATTTGTTTTAGCTTCTGTTGTCTGGATCCTTATTTGTATGGATTGGTTTTAACAAATCACTGAATAAATGTATCTACATGTTGAGAGAAATTAAGTCCCACGTGGAGTTCTTCAAACTGCAATGTTTTGCACCCTGCGATTACGCAATCAACTGCTGTTGAATGTATGCAGCTTATTACCTGCCGGGAATGTAACATTGAATGTCCTACTGAATTAAAGAAAGCATGAAAACATGGTGTCATCACCCTTATGCCGTAAAGATGTGTAAAGGCCACAGATGACCTGACTTTGCACGTAAATTCTGGAATGTAACAACAAACTTGATGGTGACAATGTGCCTTCCTCCAGACTGTACTATTGGGATAGGGCGACACCAACTGGTGAAGATGTAAAAATGTCATCACATCAATTGAGACCTACTCTTAATTGACTGAATATGGCTTGATGATCATACTTGCACCTACATGCAGAAAGAGGTTCTGTATTGGCTCAAAAGAACCCTTTTGATTTAACATTTGATAAATCAGAATGAAGAGCCCAGCGCAGTTTAATTGATCACAGCTCATCACTATGACCAACTAAACCTTATGGTTTAATGTAGTACTGAATTGCTTTCATTTTCTCATTAATTTGTAAGGAAGTGCAACAGCAAGGTTGACACTGGTAGAATTGAACAGCAGACGGGTGAGACCTGCAGTCCAGAACATGAAAAAATGCCACTTTCAGGCACTCTGTAGACAGTAACTAGATCCAGCTAAGTTGCTGGGTCTCATATTGTGAAGATGTCATCCCAGATAAAACTGTTAAGGTCTACTCGAATAGCAAGCCTCGAGTATCCAAGTCCCTCAAAATGCTGCTATGAAGGGCATTCAGGGAAAGTAACACCTCTGAACTGCACAGGCTGCAAAAATAAATTAAATGCAAAATTAGGTGCAGCTAAATGTAGGTATAAGGCCTCCTGGACTCCTTTCAGTTTGCATTCTTGTATTTTTTTTTTTTTTTTTTTTATATACAGATGACTGCAGGAGCCACCACGTTAAGTTCGCTGACCTCTTGGCAGTTGTCAGCCTGCTGTGTGAGGATGAAATGGGTTGTGGCCCGGAAGCCGACGATTTTGTTCTATGGCGTGACAATACTTGCTGTCAAGGGCCAGGTGGTTGACATGGTAACCAGTTATAAATATCTGGCCACCACGATTGGCAGCAGGAAAACTTTCAGCTTGGTAAGACACTGACTGTTCTATAGAGCTTTCACTGATTCTGTGGTTTCTTTGTCTGCTGTCTCCTGGTGTGGCAACCTGCGAGATAGTGGAAGCACAGTTCAGAAGTCTGAATCATTTACACAACAAGCAGGTGCTTAACAATCTGCTGGGTCGGTGACGATGATGATGATGATGATTGTTAAGATAATAATGATGACACTGAGACCGTTGTATTGATGATTTACTTACAGTGACATTAAAGCCTGCTACAGAGAAGCCTCTATGGACGCTCTCTCTATATTGGTGTGAGTCACATCTTATGTTTTATGATTCTATGTCTTGTACTGTTTGTCTTTGGGTCTTGTGTCTTTTGAGTACTGTGTTTTGTTTTTTTTGTGTGTGCTTGCTGCAGCACCGGTTGCCCATTTGGGACAATGAAGCTGACTTGAACTTGGACTCGATACTGAGAAGTATAATGATGAATGATTAAAGCATGTTGCCGTCGTATATTCTGTGTGTCCTTACTTTACCAGAGAGGGAAAATAATTTGATAGGAATCATTTCAAGTGCTGTCATTTACGAATACAACAGACCTCGGCCCTGTGAATAGAAACATGAGTGGCGTTTAATGTCTAATATTCAAAAAATTAGGACAGGCAAAGAACAAGACGATCTCTGTGACATCACACAGATTCTGTTCCTGCCACGTACAATGCAAGGAGCAGGTTTAAGCATGAATTCACTTGCGTATTAAGGTTGTTCTGCCCCGAGGTGATGGAAATGGAAACCCAACTGAGCGGATGCTGGCTGGAGAATATAACCTTAACTGATACTGTGTGGATTGTGGCGGCAGCCGTACTTTGGTGTTTTTGTTGGACTTTGTTGGAAGAAATTTGCTGTGAGCAGATTATTGGTCACTCTAATCCAATTATATGGTATAAATGGCAATAAAGTAATTGTCCAAAATGCACAAAATACTTGCAATACAAAATAAACAAAGTAGTGAAATATGGATTGTTGATCAGAAAAGTATTATTAAATATTAGATTATTATATATATGAAAATTGAGAATGATATCATCAATCAATGCAGCAACTGCTCCAGACCTTTACCCTTTACTCACTATGCCTTGTGGGAGGAAAACATGATTCACGAGAGAGGAATTTCTCTTCACGTAAAAATATCCATATGTTTGTGCAAACACTATTTCCCCCTCAAGCATCAGCAGCCAAGAGCAGGAATTAGTAGAGTTGGTCACCTGTGGCTAAACCCCACTCAGATACACTTATGGCTCGTGAATGCTTCCCAGTGCTAAGGTCTGTAAGCCCATCTCGACACCATTGTTTGGGCCTAGTCTCTGAATTTCTGGAGGGGATCTGTGGGGATCCATGGTTCAAATGACGCTAACAGTACTGGGAGGTTTTGTTTGTCAGGGTGTGCCTTTCTCTGGAAGTCTGAGATGATGTGCGGGAGACCTAATTTCTGAACAAAGAGTGGTAGCCCCCGGGCTAGGGGGGGATGTGAAAACAAGCATCACTTTAATGGAAGCTCGGTCCACATCGAGGCCTTGTTAGATGCTCTTGCAAAAAAGTGGCTGAAACACTGTGGCCAGTATCAAAGTTGTGGTTATGTAACTTCTTTTTGGCCGGTATGGTTTTGCAGATTGCAGGTTTTGTTTTTTTTCTTCTTCTTCCTTTCCTTTGCAAGATTGAGTTTTGAGAAATGTCTGTGTAAAAATAAAGATGTTTTCTACATTTTAGCCAATCAGGGTGACGTAAGTCGTGCATCTAATGGATGGGCAATGGAAGAACAACTCAAAAGCCGTGACAGTTGCTCTGACCTTATTCAACCTCAACTTGTAATTGTTTTCTTGTACAATTTAGACTGATTACGGCATACATGACATTTACTTAAAAAGAGGATGCCAGTAGTAATCACTCAGGTGTACTCTACTGACAAGTCAAATTTATAGCTACTCCCAGACCAAAGACAAATGGTTCATCTATTGTTTCACACCTGTCAGATGATCCGGTCGTGGGATCCACAGCTGGTTAACCTGCTTGCGCTGCTCTCTTCCAGCTCCCCTTTTCTTCTCGGCGAGTTTCCGGTGAACTCTTTTTGCAACCATTCGCTGGAAAAGAGGCCAGTATAAATAGCTGAAAGTCATGAAGGCGAGTGCAGAGTGAGTATAGAGACCGAGGGAAAGAGGTGTGGCAAGATACTGTGGGCATCCACATCCACTTACAAGGTAAGTAATGACTTTTCTAAGCTTGTGGTTCGCCACAAAAGAGAGCTCAAGTCTCACAGCCTGGGGAAATTGGTTGTTATTAGTTCACAATGATAAGAAAAAAAAAGATTTTATCTGTTTAGTCTTTTTCAAACTGAAGGTGGCTGTGCTTTTGCACTTAGAGGCCCCGAACGTTTTTGAATAGACTGCCAAAAGACATTGGTAAAAACTCATTGTTATCAAGCTGCAGTTTAACATCCTGTTGCATCATATTTATGAATCATGCAGTTCTTTTCTTTTCTGCTTTATTAGATTTTCAGTTGGTTTTATAAATAAGCCATGTGTGTTTTCTATGTATAAACCTTTATGATTACTGTAAGTTAACCTGCTTTGAATCTTATTTATCTTGAAGTGCAAATCTTTTTTCGTACTTCAATACAAAGTTTTGAAGTGTGCTTTAGAAAAAAAAAAATATTTGACCATTGCTCATGTTTGCAATAGACTGTAATGGACCGTTTATGAGATACAAACATGATCAATAATGAAGTTAGAGGCTCAAATTGTAAACTGCATCCCATTTTCAAGCTATTTAACAAGCAGACTACTGCTATGTGGGGTTCCCCTGTTTTCTCCACCAGTTTGAGGACAATGTGGCTGGCCATCCTTGTGTATCAGCTTGCCACGCTTGCTCTCGCCCAAGCTCAAAATGTTTGCCTTGCACACCCTACATTCAGAGAGCCAGGTCAGTGAAACCAAGCTCATCCTCTACACACTTACTCCTCTGACTGTCCTTCCTTCCACCGTGACTCCTCTTCCTCTCTCCTTCTCTTGCAACCTAACAAGCTTCAGCACACAGAAGCAACCTTGCTATTTGAGAAGTGTTTCGTTTTGTTTTTTTTCAGAGTGAGATGCGTTACGGCTTTGGAGATGTCAGAATTTGAAACGGTAGTTCGTTATTGAGTGCTGGAGTCGTGTAGGACCTGTCAGTGCTGAAGAAAGGAAGCCATGTGAGGGCATTACGGTTCTGCAGGTGCATGCTTTGAAGAAAAACATGCAGGATATTGTATCTAAACTGTAGCACATGCAATACATTTTCTTGACTAAGGGCACGCTGGTACAGTTTAGTTATGATGACATGTCTTGCATTGGTTATGTATTGGTGAAATGTTGAGCCTATGCTTAAAGGATAAAGGGAAAGATAGCAGCAAGGTTAGGCTTATTCCACAACCCATGAAGGAAGTTTTGAGACCTTTCATGTCATGCCACATTTAGCCAACTAATTTCCATCGCTCTTGCAAATAAAGTTGGACAACACCAGCAAAGCTGTGAAAACATCATAAGGAAGTCTTGGAGTTAGGTTTTGGAGTTGATATGCCACTGGGAGTTCAGTCAAGCTGAAGCTCTGCAACTTATCAAGACATGCTTCAAATCCTGAAGATGACTTTTGGTCTCGTCCTCTATCCCCTCAGCCAACACGGACGTCGACGTCCTTTGCGGCACTGAGAGGATCGGGCTCCGGATCCTGCTGTGTCCTATCTACTTTTGTGGATACAACGAATCGCTGATGGCCCTCAACGCAAATCACCTCAAAGAGGAGTGCAGAGGGACTCCTGACTGGACAGTGGACCCACCTGTTCTCACATTCAACTTCTCCATCAGAGAGGAGGCCATCGCTGCTTGCGCCAACAAGCTTGTGGTATTTCAGCCCAACCCTGAACAGAACTGCAGTAGATGTCACTCACACTCAACATGCTCAAAATCAGAAGTGCAACAAAGACACAGTCCTCCTGATGGAAATTGCTGATCTTTACTTATAGATCACTAAAATCTAACGATGCCATTTTATTTTTTCAACAAAATAAAACGATACTAAAACATCGTAATGTCTCTTTCCCTAACTCAGGTCACTCAGGAGGTGGGTACTGGAGTGTTCTCGGACTTCTCCAATGTCCAGTTTGTCAACATCTCAGGCATGATCAACTCTCTGGACCTGGGCGCAGGAACCATCACCTATCGCCAAGAGATGATGTACAAGTTCTCCTGCCGCTATCCACTCCAGTACCTGGTCAACAACACTGAGATGAGCGTGTAAGTGGCTCTAGCAGTTCACAATCATTCTTAATTGTCCTGAATGAACCACACCTTTGCACCTTATTGCACACATCTCTTGTCTGTTATATGTTTTGTCTTCTTTTTATAATTTATTATGTGAATTTG
>OOFE01009758.1:5838-24422 GCA_900323365.1 Monocentris japonica | reverse complement strand
AGAACACTAATTTGTTCCAATCCATACACGAGTTAGAGCAGGTTATGCGTTTAAGTGTGTGATTTTTCTCAAGCAGTGGGACCGTGTGTGTGCTTTTACTTGCTTTGCCTTGCCCTGTGTGTGTGCAATCTGAGCCATCAGAGTTCATAGTTGTCATAGCAACACCCCTCCCCCTCGGCATGCTCCGAGAGACACTCTTTGCAGTGGACGGGTCTGCTTCAGAGCTCTGTGTGTTTGTGCCTGAACACGACGAGAAGAAGTTAGAAACGGTACTGGTATTTTCTGTGCTATTTTTCCATTGGCTGAACAAAAATGTTTTTTTTTCTTTACTTTTGATTGGGTGGGCAAGATGCACATTTGGGTGGGCTGAGCCCACCCCTGCCCATAGCCACCACCGGCCTTGGGCCACAGAGGCATTTTAACTTGTAAATAACACCACATGTAGCACGTGATGCAACCTTTCACGTGTGTTCTGTTTCATGTCAGATGATACCAACCTAACTTTCAGTTTGTACATCTTTTATCTGCAGACATTGGTGGTTCCCTAACTAGTTCATCAACCTCATCATCTGTGGCCAAAATATGCCAGTGTCTTCTTATAATGTTCTTAATTTGACCTGATAGGGGTGAAAAACTGACTGGAAGTGAAAGCACAAGAGCAGCTTTTTCCAGGTTTATGAGATGGCTCTAATAGAGTTTGTCTATTCTTCCCTAGAGCTTTTTGGATTTAAAGTTGTCATTGGACGAATATATCCTCCGCAATCTATAAAACTTGCTCAATGGGAAACCCTGCTTCGAAGGTACTGGATGAAAGCTACTGGCTCTCAATAGAGTATTTCTATCTGTTGACTTTGTATTAATAGTAGTAGACAGTTTGGCACCTTCCTTGTATACTGTAATATTCAACAAATTAATCAAAAGTATAACTAGAGGTCACATCAAAACTTAAAGTGTGTCTTATATTGTTAAAATATACTTTGTGCTCCTCTAGTTTATCTCAATCAGCATTCAAGGTAATAAAAATGGCATCAATCAAATGGCATCCCCAAAACTTAATATATTGACTGAAGGCATGACTTTTGTAAATGCAGTCAATTTCAAACTTCTCCCAAAATAAATTGGCATAACTGGGAGCGACACAAGATCCCATTGCTGGTCCAAGAACTTGTAAAAGAAAAGGAATCATCGGACCTAAGAAAATTTTTCTTCAATACAGTTTCTATTAATTGAATAACAATCTACAGACAAAATCTGATTTCCATCATTGATAAGTAATAATATAAAGCATTTAGTCCACCATCATACAGGATATTACTATACAGGGAGTTCACATCCATCGGCACTAGAGGATCTCTTTCATCAATATTTATTAGTTGTCTGTTGTATCTTGTTTATATGAGGGTGAAGACTGAACCAGGTACTTGATGTGATGGTCATCAAATATAGAAATATTCTCTATGAATTATCCATTAATTATTAATTACTTATTAATTATCCACTACTATAAAATAGACTCGTGGGGATATTATAAAGACTCGTGGATTTTTGGTAGACCAAACAAAATGTGAATACGTGGATATTCAGCAAAGAGAAAGCCAAAAGTGTTCTCATCAGTCCATTTATTATTGAGACCGACTGTCAAAATCTCTCTCACCCCACTCTGAAATTTTGAGGTGGGAAAGCAAAGGGTGATAGTAGGCGGTATCAGATAATTGTCTTCTCGTTTCCATTTTGTAATTATCTATATCCTAAATCACTATGTAACTGCCCTTGTGAGCTGATTTTACAATGATAGAATGATGATCCATCACATCTGCCAATGTTCATACATGTTAGATACATTTTTTTTTAATAACTCAGATACATCCTCAACCAATCTACAGAAAGTTTCCACAGAGGCATTCAGACCATCAAGAATAAACAGGACTATATGATAAGCTTTAGAGATGGAGTACATTTATGTCAGGATCTGAAAATTGGCAATTTAGATGAATTTACCACTGGAGTGAATTTCCTGCTGGGCTGCTGAAGTGTGCTGTCTCCTGCAACATTTCTTGTGATACCTCCTCTTTCATGCAGCTGGGTTTGAACGGTGCGTTCTGAGATCTTTTTTCCACAACAGTTTTTGGATCTTTCAACGTGTCTCAAGAGCTGGAATCGTCAGAGCTGGGCAACGGTTCTTTGCGCTGGTATCTCTGCTGCTGTTGTTTCCTTCTGGGGCCCAGTGGATGGTCCCTGCCTCTTAACCAGGTATAGACACAATTGTACCTGTAGTCCAATTTTCAGCTAAGTGGACTGTAGTTCACTCTGATATGCCTCGCTTTTTGAATCGTCTTCTCCATTTCAGTAAATTGTTTGTGGGAGCTGATCCTTTCTTTCATTGCAGTTGTCTGATTCTGTGTGGGCAGATTAGATTTAGTCTCTTGGATAATCAACAGCATCCAATCCGACGAGCACCACTGACAACAAAATTGTTCATTATTTCTGCCAATTGTGGGCTCTTTCTGAATTCTTAAACCTTGTGGACTACACTTGGCTTTCCAGTGCTCACTGAGTGTTAGTCAGTCTGGGCTGGTGTTTGCACAGCCTTTCCATATGTACTCTGTAGTTTCCACAAATCGTAGCGAGTGGAGCTGCTGAACAGTATAGTCTCTTAATCCTCATCTGTGAAACTTAATGTGGTTGCTCTGTTGACAGTCAAGTAATTAATATCACGAAAGGATGCCATGGTGGAGAGTGCAATAGGCAGTGTTCAACCCCATGTTTGAAACCAGTTCATAAAAATGTATTCTATAAATTCATAAATAAAATTTATTTTGGATGTGAGGACCCTTCCAAGTTGTAGCAACAATGTGCATTGCTATGCTGTTCAACTGTGTACAATCCATTACGTCAACAGTACGAATCGCCCTTATTACCAACCACACCTCTGGCACTGTATTACTCTGTGTAAATAGACAAACACACCCACACACAGATGTACACATAATACTTTCTAACATCCCTGGAAAGATCATTTTGTATGACGTCAGTCTATTTACAATGAAATCTCACCATCAGTTCTAACAGGTTTAAAAGATACATCCTATCTATCAATGTGTTTGAAGGGCAAGCATGTGTGTGTGTGTGTGTGTGTGTGTGATGGTTCTGCTTAGCCCAGGTCTTCAGAAGTTGGTAATCTATTGATGTTAGCATTATATCACTCTCTCGGTCTGTCTCTCTGTCTCTTTGTGTGTCTCTCTGTCTCTCATCCATTGTTTAAAGAACTTGAGAATATATGAAAGGATAGTGTGAGTACTTATAACCAGGCCATGAAACCTTTAATTAGCTGGCCACAGTGACAAGTGGATTCAGAATTTCTTTAACCAGAGTAGCCAGTGTTTAAAATAGAAAGTCCTTGAGTAAAGCCTGGCTCTGCTTATAACGTTCTAATGTTTCTGTATGCAATGAAACAATTTGGCACTCTTAGATTTAAATGCTAGACCAATGATCATCTTGTTTATTGTGATACACAGTCAAGGGGCTCATAGGCATATCAACTTTGATAAAAAGCAGTGAAATGATGCCTTCTCTGAGGTCAAGTTTTCTGAGGATTCCAGTCAACATCAAAGACAAATGTGTTCTCTGCTATCTCTGTGAGAATACCCTGATGCTTTTATTATAACCGTTTTCTCTAAGAGATGTTTTGGTCTTTTTAAGATCTGTGGATGAGCTGCTGTGAGGATCTGTCGTTGTATCGATCACGTTCAACCCTCATGCTCTGGGCAGAGATCAGTGAGACAGGTCCTTTGTGATGAGCCATGGCTGTCTACTACATTGGCCTGTTAAAAAAAAGCAGCCTGTTGATGTTCTTTGCTCTCCACAGGAGAAGGTCCCCTGGTAGTTCATTATTTCATTACTCTCCAACCTGCAGTGGCAGGCCATGTGACGTGTCTCTCTCTCTTCTCATTTGCAGTGCTACTAGATGCAGTTCCTCTGCTCTTTTGCATCTAATTAGTTGAGACTGTGTGCCTGCAAACAATGGGATAATGACTGGCACTGGCTGACTTCTTATGCCAGTGCTGAGTGCCTTTAGGCTAAGTGCCAGAGCCTTGGAATGGGGAAAATAGCCCCATATCCACATTCGTGCTCCAGCTGTGAGTGCCAGGGCATGCTAGTGCTTATTGGTTATCCACACCACCTCCTGGGCTCTAGCGGGGGTCTGGATTTGTTGATACTCTATTTGTTGATTTTCTTTTCTTGAGCTACAGTAGCAGTGGGGTGGCGATCCAATTTGTGAATTTATAATACATGGCATGGTATGTGAAACTCTTAATAAATCTTATGAAGTGAAAATTAACTGAATTCAACTGAAGAAATAAAATGACAGTTGAGGAAACTTATTTTAGCGCACATTTATTGCTATTGAAGACCTTTAGTGTTGAAACAGAAACATGTAGCCTAACATAAAATAATATTGTAAACAAGAATTTGTTTGTAATTGGATGAAGTTCAGGTAAATAGAAAATGTAAAGCCCCCTGGAAAAGTTTGCAACTAAAGAAATACAATGACAGTTGACAAGTTGATGCCAGTTGATGAAATGTTGTTAGCTGGCGGAGGCCACAAAATGTATGTATGCAAGATTTTTTGTTTTGGTGAATGTATGTAGTGGAAACGCTGCTCTGTACCTAGCTTTCTCTCTCACTTAGACATGCAAGACTAGTTTGTAGGGGAAGTTATTTTCACTGATAAGAGCTATGCAGGACCACTCATAGTTGTCATAATTTTGTATTGAGAATGCCATGGGGTAAAAATAGTTACCCTAAACACTCCACTGGATGAGCTGCTGTGTGATATTGAATGCTTTCTCATTAGGGTGGCAGGAAGCCAGTCAGACTGTGCTCTTGAGAGAGGAGATGCATCATTTCCATATGAAAACAACTCCTAAGTTATTCTGTCAGCTTTCCCCACAATACCAGCTGCGGCAGCCACAGTAGCACTTGACTTGCTCCTGTGTCAGAATTTCGATTCTACGGTCGCCTGATCCGGAGCTCTGAGGATTCATTAGAACAACTTGAGGGGCAGAGCAGGGGAAACAAATAAAATCTTTCACTGACACATCTGATATTCAGATGGTTCTTGGCTTGAGTCACTGAAGAGCCAAGTGAAACCTTGTGGATTGGTTCTCTGATACAAGCCATATAAGCATCAGCAAAACTGACACTGCTAATGCTTCACCAGGGAAATTAATTGTCATAGGGGCATACATACATGGAGGCAACTGCAGCATATTTCACCTTTTGGCATGAATCAACCTTGTTTAGAATGAAATATTGTTGTGGATTTATGATGGTTTATGGTAAGTGTACAACTAGTAATGAAACACAGCATACCTGCCCCCTTGTTTCCCATTAATTTACATGCTAAATCTTGCCAATGTTTGTTGGGCCGTTACCAGATCATGCATTCTATTTTCATCTAGTTCTTATAGACTACTGACAGGCCAACCCTGTGAATATCACATGGAAAAAGGAATTACTCTCTCCTAGGTTGCGAGTTTCTATATCTCTAATTGATATAATGTATGACAGAATAGAAACAATTCAGATTGATATTTTTGCATTGAGGTGTTGCTACGTTTTGCTGCTCACTAGGACACCTCTCAGCCAATGATAAATGATCAGTCAGAACTAAATGTCTTACAAATGTTTTACATTTCACTTCATCTGAGAATTTCCCACACATCACCTTCAGCGGAAACATAAAAGACAGACATGCCATTAATCAAACGAGTTACATAAGATGTCAGTTTTGAACTTGTTGCATTTTATCACAATTTTCAGGCCAAGTGAAATATTTTATCACAGCCCTTTCAAGTTCTTGTCTTAAAATTGCACAGAGGGGTGGATGAAGCATAGCAGAAAATCATTAGTTCTTTGTGCTGCTGTCTTAGAGGATAGACTGATATTATCACTGACCTTGACGAGCCAGACAAAATTCAGGCTGTCCTGTTAAAGCCACAGTAGGCATGTGAATCTAGATTAGTGTGTCTATTGATTGTGGCTCAGGTTTACTATGACTGGCAGATGGAGCATCAACATTACTTAATCTGATGACCAAACTGCAACTTTACAATTATTTGTTATATATTATTATTGATATCATTATTATTCTGTGTAACATCTGAATTTGTCTGCACTATGCTGTATGTATATACTAAAGAATTAATTGCGAAAACATCAGGGTTATTAACATTACTGACCACAACTGTTAATCACTGGCTGCATACTGACAGAGCACAGCACTATGCTTAACAGCTGGCAAGCATTGTGTGATGAAGTCGCTCAATAATAGGATTATATGATTATGATTACACTTTAACTTCTCTATTAAAACAATCATTAGGCTGTTACTCATGTCATGATGACTGGTGATTATACACTGATTGGACCGAGGGATGATTGTTTTTTGCATATTTTTCCAGTTACCTGTGTGGTAACGAGAACTGCTGGTCCTGGTCACACTGCATTGTACATTGTATCTGGACTTTCCTATCATTTAGAGTGCGATCACACCTACAATGTTTTCTGTGGTCTGAACCATAGTGGAAAAGTTTACTTTGTTGCATTTTTGTATTTAGTTAATTTAGGTTCACACTAATTACAAGAACAGCTTGTAAACAAAAGTTACATGGACTCACAAGTACCCCAGTTTTGATAACCTGTCATCCCACGAGGTTAGATATTTTGGTGGTGGCAAGGAGTCAAAACAAATCTTATTCCAGTCTCTGTAAGCATGAGGGACTTGCTGTAATTTATCTTCTCTGGTGTTCATACCAGTTAAAAACATATGAAGAAATAGCTGAATATCAGCATTATAGTTCATTTTGTTATTTTAGCCTTCCTGAGCATGAGTAACAGTAACTGCTGACTGTCAGCTGTTAACATCTGTCTCCTTATACCCATAAAACCTTTCTTTTTTTTAGTGTTGTTGAAGTGGGTTCGGATTAGGTTCTCACTCCAAACTGCATTGCACTGCAGCCAAGACCCAGATTTTCATGCATCTCTGTGGAGTTATTTGATGCGACCTGAGAGTTTGAATAAATTGCTCCAACCATGCTTGGTGCGAATGTGTCGTATAGACTTCAAGCTGCACTTATCTTCGTAAAGACAGGCAAAGTGCTCCCCTGCTAATCTGTACTGTATTTTGACATGCAAATCGCAAATTGGTTCTTTTCTGTGTCTAATCCTGTCCTTGGCCTAAAGGTACTATTAATCAAAGGCATTGATGCCCTGGTGGCGTTATCTCCCACAGTATCAATACAGCCCAGATCCCTCACATCTTCACAGCAAGGATGTTTAAAAGGCCTGCTCTGTAATGATAGCTTTCGAGATATAAATCTTATGTAATGGCCATATGATGGTACATTTGATAGTCATATGTGAAAAAGAAAGCTGCATTTGTGCTTACTATATTGCAGCTGAAATGGCTTCCAAAAATATATATACTTGCTGTGTTACAAGCAAATTGTTCTGTTGGAATGACAGATCGGTTCAATTTATCACTTATGATGCAATAAAATATCCAGCCATCAAGATAGCTGAGAAGGAGAAGAGAAACATTGTATTTTCAATTTCATCCTGTTCTTTTTGTAGTGATTTTTCACCAACGTCGTTTCACCCGTGTGTCTGTAAAATTCTCTGCACTGAACCAGAAAGCAACAACAGTTATTTTTTAGCTTGCCTCCCACCCTGAACCTGAGAGTTGAGCAACAATCAGCCACTGACTGATTGGACCTGTCAGCCCTTAAACATTTGATTGGATTTGGCCATGGCGGGGTCTGTGCTTTTGTGATGCCAGGCGGCCCTGGGTTCACCATAGAGACAGAATGCTCAATAAAGTCCCACTTCCGGCGTTCCTGCCTTGCCTGCTTCCTCTCTTATCCGGGAAGCACAATCAGATAAGTGCCTCACCCAACACTGGAGATAGAGCACTCACACTGTGAGTCCATATGTAATGTTTCATCACATGTTTCCAACCATGTTGTTAGCGCAACAATTAGACCTCTAGTGTGAGAGATTTAATAGTCTGTTCATGGTTATTAATGTGTAATATGGTCCTAGGGGCTTTATATCAAAGCACCAAGTTTAATTACAACGCAGTTACAAAGGAAGACCTGTTATCTTTCTGAGCTGAGAGAGATGCCACTAGTGGCTATACCTGAACTATCTTCTTGGTAAAGTTCCGTTATGCTGGCTGACTTTTAATTAGTGCGCTTTTACTCATAGAGACTGTATCTGTTATCAGCAAAGTGCTGAACATAACCTAGCTCAGATGTGAGAGAAAGGTTTTTAAATCAATATTTTATATTGAAACTGAAATATTAAAACTGCACATCAAAGATGATCTTTCTTGACTTTGCAGCAGGGCTCCATTTTAGTCTGATAATTCCTATGCATATATCGTGAAGAGAAAATATATTGGCTCAACCGGTTTTAAGAAACATTTTAGAACTTTAAGCTGAGTTTGTACAGATGACTTTTCAGTTAATTTCTCCATAATGTGGGCCAAGTTAGTTTAGATCAATCCATTAATAACTAGCAGCAGTGTCATAGAGCTATGCGTAGTGTTGGAGATAATTAAGTAATCATTCAGAAAATTCTGATCATGACTATGCTCCAGTTCATCTCGACCTGCTCCACATTCATAACTAAATACTCTCAACGGGCCTCATGCATGAACATTTGCACAAATTTCTCCCAAAAAGTCTCTTAAGCACTTTCTTCAAGAACAAAGAAGAAAACAGTAAATGAGCTGTGTTCATGAACCATGCATATAGCTTGAAGTTATTCTTATACCAGCTCTTGTGTAATGAATGCAGTTGTTCTTAGCATGTTAATGCAACACCTTCATTTCCATAACATCACAACCAGATCCCCCATATTTTGCAGATCTGCATTTTGATAATAGTTTCTTTTTTTTACTGTAGTACAGCTCATTGATTTGCCTTTGGTGGCAGACCACCTCCCAGTGAGAATGTCTTTTCAGCCAGGAGGATCAGTTGTCATCTTTTCAGTTTTGTTGTAAAGGGGGAGCTGATTAATTAAAAGAATATATGGTGCCACAAGATGGAAATTGAGTTGAAATAATGAAGTTATGCATTGGTTGAGGCAGGGTTGTCTTTTTCGTGATACAAAGTCCACTGCCCAGATGAATAATTCTTTATCAAAGGTTCAGGTTCACGCTTGACATAAGAGATATTGAAATCATTAATTGATGTATTTTATTTTTCATATTTAATCAATCTTTAATGTTGACATTAAAAATGACATAAAAACAGACCTGCATTGCAAGTGAAATAGTATGTTTTATGTAGCAAACGTGTTCCTTGACGTGTGTACAGATGCCTATGCATACATGAAACAGTCCAGCATTCTTCAGCATTTGTTGTTTTGGTCATTTGTTCAATACAAAATAAGAAAACCTGGATAAATGGCAATTTATACATGGAATTATGATTAGAATTTAAGTTATACAGACATTTCTCAGAGGCAGAGCAGCTCTGGAGGCAGAAATAATCTCATTGGTTAAACCTCAACAGGTGGAGCCAAAGAACCACTGCTTTTTGGACATGTTAGTTTTCATGTGAACAATTTTTTTTCACATTGTATTCTGTTTTTTCACATTGTCACCTACATGTGTCAATATTTCCTTAACGTGAAAAATGTATTTTAAATGCAAAGAGACAATTTTATAACTAATACTCCAATCTCCAACTCCAATGCCTGACCTTTCTTTCACCTCTGAATATGCACAAGGCAAAAAACTGAATTGAACTGATTGGTGCAGAATATGACAATTCGGAAACAGAAGCATATAGTTATTAGAAAAGATATAACACAGTATACTAGATAGATATAACAAGATTCTACTGTAACTGATATCCATAATCATTATACAATTTCTGCATTTCAGAAGTGTATCTGGGTGATTGAGGGCAGTACTACTTGTCAATTTTTCAATTACCTGATTCACAGCAGGCAGTGCCCTCCCTAGTCGGTCCCACATGCGCTGTGTGTTGTTGTTATGAGTAATGCATTATTCATTACAGCATCCATCGGTTAGGAAGTGTTGATGCAAGACTCCATATCCGGTTTTAGCTCCATTTGTTCAAATGTGACACTTGTGAAGGAGCCATCTAACACTGCTACCAAAGGCCTAGATAGTTTTTAAGATGCGTAGAGACAAAGAGGGGCATATCCTTAGACTGTATACTGTTGTGAGACAGATGAGTCAGATACTGATAAAATCCCACAGAGCTGATTCTCATGTATCTTTCTAACAAGACCTCCTTCTCTAATAGAAACAGGATGGTGATGGTTCTGAAATTAATTCTCCATTTCAAACTACCTTGGAAATGATGCGCTACTCTGAGACAACTGATAAAAATGAAGATTCAAAACACAAATGTAGTTTACCTTCTTGGAGTGACAGCTTCCTTGATACTACTTTATACAATCGAAAGTTGTCATAGAACATTGTTTACATCTAAAAAACCTATACAATGTTCCTTTCCACCTTATCATTAACATATTGGTAAGACGTGGAACTTTTTTCTCTCAGGTAACTAAGATCTGAGTTAACATTTTAAGATTCACAAAGTTTCTATAGTCCTCTGCTGTGTCTATCTGCCTTCAAGTTCTGCTGACTCCACATTCAAAAACGGAGCTCATTAACAACCCAAGGCGTCCTAGTGAATGGTAGTGGCCAAACAAAGATGTTATACATCCTCAGCAACGATAAAACTGCTAGCAGGAAGTGGAGAGTTATTTCGGGCTCTAATGGAATCTGGACACTTTTATCTAGAGTTTTTATCAGTTGATTAAGTAATACATTGTTCCTTGTCTCGATGGAGGAGGTTGTTTCACCCCAGGTCACAGAGGTCAAGTCAAGGTGAGATCCAATCAAGCCAGCTGCACTGTCCTAGGCCGATGGGGCCTGGTGTAATTACACTCTGTGGAAGACTTGTGGTGGAGTTACAGATAAGGTGTGAACATCATTACGAGTGACGAGTGAAACAATACAAACGTATTGTTTCACGTTTTTCATGTTAATTGCATTGCCAGGGTTTGGTGTTGCTTTGCATCATAAGAACAAAGTGTCAAGGTGACACTTTGTGAAGTTATTGATTGTATACAATGCCTTTTGTGATAGATGCGTGTGTTTTGTGATGGTGATCTGAAAGAAAGCCTTGCCTTGATCCTCAGTTCTTACATCTTTTTCACTCTGTCGACATAGCGCTTTTGCACATAGGATACCCCTTAATCTGGCTCTCTCAATTACTGTTCGCCTGGTTGCTAAGAACAATTACTGTGGGCAAGACCACATGATAAACTATTTAAATCCTTACAGAGAGCTGACAGTTGGCCCAAGTGCCTGGATTTCAATCTTGGAAGTTATATATACAGTATATATCATATATAATAATTTGTGGGTTTAAGCCAAGCAGGTGATCCAATTTTCAACACAGACACATTTCATACATTCTCTCACATACAGTATGCGCAAGCACACACACACACACACACACACTTTCCTTTTATCATAATGGGTGCCATTCACAAAACCGTAAATTGGATGTGCGTGCCTGTGCCTAATGTTGAGTAGCATAGGTAGACGTCCCCGCAACCCAATAAAAGGTGTGCTGAATTAAGATTTTTGTGCGAATAGAAAGCACTAATGGAAAGGTGTAGAAACCATGGTGAAGAGACCCAGGAAAACCTCTAAAATAGAGGTGTTGGAGTGTCAGGAGTGAGTGAAAAAAGAAATATAATTTTTAAAAGTGTCAGCAGTGGAGTGACAACAACTGAGGGAAAAAAGCATGACAAGAAATTACTGACACTAACCCTTAGAAAAAAGAAATGGTTTGACTTAAAGTTAGAATCTAAAAGGTTAATGATACCATCCACCACATTTTGGAGCATGTGGCTGATGGATGGCTGTGATATACCGGCCCAGTCACCTGTCTCCTTCAGGAACGTCCCAGTGGCTAGGAAGGCAAGAGCACCTGGACATATGGAGGGACAGACTGGAACCTTTTTGTTGTCCTGCTCAGCTGTGGCTCCAAGGTGTTACAGAGATTCCTAGGTAGTCTAAAGTGCATCATAAGCCATTCATTACTTTCAGATAATCTATGTGGCCCCTAAAGAGGCATTCTTTCCTCAAGGCTGCTCCAATAACAGCCAGTGCACCATTGTCGGGTTTGGCTGGTGGGTCTTTATATCATAATTAATCACTTTGATCAATGAACTAAACGTGTTTACAATTGACTAGCTATTATAGCTATTCAGCTATTATAGCTATGAATTTGTTCAAATAGCTTCGTTAGTTTGGCTGTTATCAGCTTACAAATGAAACTAACACATTTTGTTGTTAATATGAGGTCTGTAACTACTTAAAGTGACTTGCATGACTTTGCTTGTACTCCTGACCAAGCAAATGGCCGATGGCCTCTTATGCTTTCTGGTTTTCACTCGCTGGGGGCATGTTTGCAGGATCTGGGTGACATCATGACTGGACATCCTAGACAGTGCATCGGTGTTGGCATTGCACTTCCCTTGGTGGTAGTGGATATCAAAGTAAAGGGAATCATAAAACTTTTCTGTTGCTGCCCATTTGAGAGCTAAAAACTCAGGATACTCAGCATAACGAGTTTCAGCTGGGCTCATGCCTCTACTGGCATAAGCAATAACTCGCTCATTGCAATCCTGAATTTGGGCAAGCACTGCTCCAAGTCCTCGCCCCTGAAGCATCTGTCTGCAGCAAGAATGGCAATTTGTGGTACGGGTGGCCCAGCACCAGAGCTGTAGTCAGCTTCTCTTCTAGATTGCAGAATGCCTCCCCGCATTCCTTCATGCACTGGAATGGTGGTGCACGAGCAGAATGTTCCTTGGTCCCCCTCTTTCTCCTTCTTGGGTCCCCCGAGGTGAGACGATACAGAGGTGCAGCCAACTTTGCGTAACCTTCTGTAATAGCCTGAGAAACCCAGGAATTGCAGCACATCCTTCCGATTAGAAGGCCACTTCATGTCTTTCACCCTGCTTATCTTCTCTGGATCCATCCTGATACCCGTGGCCGCACTAGGTGCCCAAAGTATTGAACCTCCTTTTTCATCAGATGGCACTTTTATGGCTTCAGCTTCAGCCCATGTTCACAGAGCACCAGTTGCAGCTGCTCAAGATGTTCCTCAATGGTCTTGATGATGTCATCGAGGTAGATAAGCAGAAGGCTGAAGTTCAGATCACCGAAGCAGTAAGTCATCAATCTCTGGAAGGTTGGGCACTCTGTAGCCCAAATGGCGTCCGGTCGGCCTCATACTGACCCATAGTGTGCTAAAAGCTGACTTGTGCTTATCTTGCTCTGCTACTTCCACTTGCCAGTAGCCAGATGTTGGGTCAAGAGTAGAGAAGTACCTTGCCTGCCCCAGTGCTTCTAGTGCGTCTTTCATTCTTGGTAGGGGAAAAGCATCTTAGGTGCTGCAGGAGTTCAGCTTCCTGTAGTACAAACGTATTCTCAGTGACCCATCCTTCTTGGTCACGACAACAATCAGGGAGGCATAAGGGCTCTTACTGGGGCATGTCACTCCGGCTCTCTTTAAGGAGCTTCCTGATGTCGTGCCACTTGGAGGGTGGTATCTTCCGATACAGGAGGAAGAATGGTTTTGGATCCACCACATTTTTCATGTTGCACCGTCTTTGTGTAGCCATAGTCTGCTGTGTGCTGAGAGATGACATCTGTATTCCTCTCCACCAGCTCCTTGAGTAGAGCAAGTTGCCTCTCCTTCTCAATGGCTGCATCACTCAGATCCATACAACATGCTGGAGAAACTCCCCTAGGTTTGCTGCTCACACCTTGGTCATGGCTTTGGCATGGTCCAGATACCTCGCTCCCACTATTTTGGCTCTTGCACACACATGCTCGATGACTCATCCACATCCACAACCTGCAATACATCTTGGACTAGGAAAACATCTGCCAGGTGAGCGTTTGGTTTAATCAACACTGCTCGTTCAGACAGGTTCATCACTCGGACAGGGACACACCCTTTCATTACATTAGCAAGGCCTAATACAAGGCCCCCTCGAAGCTTCAGAGAGTGCTGGCCTATGATAAGTGCAGTGTATGGCCTCTTAACGTATGACATTAGTCCCCACGAGCTGTGGAACCATGGATTGGTACTCCATTTCAAGAATAACAAAGGCTGGTACAGTTGCATAATCCTGGCCCAGAACCTTGAGATAGATGTGGAGCACACCATAATGAGGAACGTTCTGGCCACCAGCACCTTCCACAGGAATGTTGGAAGATTGCTTTTATTTTTCCGTCACTCATGAGTAAGAGTGTATGAATCTGAAACCAGCCTCTGTTTGTGCAGTAATGGGTGTTTGGGTGTGTGCCAGAACTCATAGGTAATGCTGGTTACTTGGGAGCCAGAGTCAATGAGTGCCCTACACGTTTCTCCATTGACTTCCACTTCACCTTTATTCCTGGGACCCACTAGAGGCGTGTTATTTACCCCTCCATCCTCATGTCTTCACTCTTCCTGTTGGGGAGCTTGCTGCATGCCCATGGCACCACCCTACAGATGCAACTGTAAAATGGTCACAGAATTAAATAAAATGTCACCAAAAATCCTGTCCAGAGCATCAGAGTTAGGTTTGAAAGAGTTCTGCCAAAGAGCAATCGATGACTGAGGTATATTTATTTGAAAGTAAATGGTTCATATACCATAGTTACAGTCTGTCTTGTTTTTTTAGTTGACATGATGACATGACACATCATTTTGTCACTTCCTCAGGACCCATTGTGGGTGCAGCAGTGCTGCTACTGCCTTCACTTTTTAGAGAAGACTCATCCTTCTTATACAGTGTGGACAAGATAAATATTTCAGCTCACAATAATGTGTGTTAAGTGCAGTGTATGTTCCACAGTCCATTATCTATGTCCGTAAAGAGTGTACAACGCAGTGGGTGGCAATTAGATTATTTGTAGAAACCTTTTGTTGTTTTGTTTTTCTGCCAAAAAGCGGTGGGGGTGTGGGAGTGGGTGGATTAAAGATTGTGTTCATATGTTTTTTTTTTAATTATTAGATTTTTAAATAAAACGGTGTGCTTTCTAATATGACTAACAATGATTAGGTTATGTAATAATAAAGAAAGACCAAAATAATGATCATAAACAAAATATATATGGAGAGCCTCTCAAGATTCTAAATGCTTCTAGGTAGAACCCTTCATAGATGGTTCTACGTAGAACCATTAGAAGATAAAATGGTTCTAGGCATAATCCTTCTTAGAGGGGTCTAGGTAGAACCATTAGAAGATAGAAGAGTTCTAGGTAGAACCCTTCATAGACAGTTCTAGTCATGGCGCCCAGGTCACTGCCCCCACTCCACACTCTCAGACCCCCTCTATATGTAACTGAGTCAATTTGTAGCTCAAGGGGCTACAAATTGTCTGAGAAGTTTTGCATCCCCCTATCGGGAACTCTTATTGAATTACCACCATGTGGGCCCAGCAGCTGTTCCTTCTGGCCGCAGCAGGCCGCTGTCGTTAATTGAAGCGTAATGGGCTCAACAGCAGGGAAGGTCAGACAGAGAGTGCTCCACTGATGCACAGCCCCTGTCAGCCCCAGGACACGCTTAGACATTTTTAACTTAATTCTAGTGTTAGACAAATATATTGGGCAGATATACTGTAGGCCTATTATTAAAAATCTTATGTCAGCCAGTCATGTGGTCGACCACCAATATGATTGCCTGTAAAACCAATAGAATTTGACTTTCTTTACACATTTATCTATTCATTTAATTGTGAAGTAATGCAATGTATCCCAGAGTTCCACCCACCAGTGAATAGGTGGGGCGGGTCACCCTGCCTTTAAAGCTACAATATGCAACTTTTTGCCTTGAGACTGGGAATGTATTATCCTGGGTCAATAAACTGAATGGAAAATAAAGGTTAACATGTTCCAGTAGAACTGTGTTACAGTCCATCAAGTCACTGAAGTTATGTTGTTTTGTTTTCATTCAGTATTTTCAGTACTTCCTGTTTTATTTTATACTTACCTCTCCTCTCGTTCCAGACGTCTCCATTTCCCGAACCATTTACCGAACCTTGCCACGTTAAGTAAAGACTCTTGAACTGAACTCTTGAACTGTTATCCTGTGTCTGAGTCATGCTCTTGAGTCCAGCCTTGTGTTTCCAGTCATAACAAACTGAAGTAATTTGTGTAAAACAACACGAAAAACTAAAAGCTCAGGTGAAGCATATGTGAGCTTATTGCACTAGTAAATTTTACTTTCCCCAGCCCTGAGTGGGTACTGGTTTACATAAGTGCTCATGACTATTCCCTGGCCTCATTCATTGTTGCTCCCTCAATCTCTCAACATGGTCTCTGTTAGGATTGTACAAAATATGCCTTGCCAATTTGGTGTTCTAGCCCATTAATAACTAACAGCAAGGCCACTCCTGATGCTGGTGCCTCCATGTTACTTGGTACTTTTCTGCTAGAGACTTATGTAAAAGCCTAAATCTATTTGGGCATTTCTAATAAAATTGTAGACTATATGGAGCTTGGTTGAAAAGCTGTTTTTGCTCACACTCTAGTGTCAGCTACAGTGATAGCTCGGCCATTCATCTTAGTGCTGACGCCTCAAAGCACCTTGAATTATTCTCCAAGCTTAACTGATGTTGAAGGATTCAAAAAGATATCATGGATCAATGGTATGAGATCAGAGTCAATTTAATGAGTTGGAAAATCACCATGCTACTAAACATGGTACAGCTGCTGCAGGCAATGTATGGCTAGTCGTGACTAAGATTTTAATGTCCCACTGTGGAGCCTTTCTGTACAATATGAATTCCTTCCATGAAAGGCTCTTTGAATTTTGGGTTGTACTATAAAGAAGGCGACATGAAAGATTTCTGTTGTGGAGTGTCCTGATGAAGTAGGACAGGTGACTTGCGATGTGCTTCTGTGCATGTTGTGTAGATGCATGGGTTTGGGTCCCAGCTCATGCTGTGCTGTTGCGCCTCTCTACCTTGTTTTCTGTCACTCTTCACTGACACTGAAAAGACATGTCAGTTACACAAGTTTGCTCTGCCTGGTACAAAATCAATATTTTTGTCCACCAACAGTGCAATTTGATTTAATACACCACTGTTTTCATTCAGAATGTTGGTATGGAGCTCTGTATAGGTCAGGGTTATAAATTTGAAGAGACCTGAGAGTGCTGCACTCTAAAGTATGTTTCTGAGTGCTTGTCGCTGGTGAGGGGCTGTACCCGAATAGCTGGAAAGCAGAGATAAGGCAATAGGATCATTCTGGGTTCTGTACTGTATGATTTATTTTAGAAAAAACCTTAAAACAAAAGAAAAATAAAACACTATTCCAACCAATTTTCATTCAAAAAATATACCAACATTCCTTTCAGTTGTCATTTTTGGTCATCAGACACTTAGTTAGGGTTACAATTGGGTTCAGCACCTTTCTCTGGAGGTCAACAACAAGCTGCCTTGTGTTCCCTGCATTGAGGTTGAGATAATTTCTCTCACACATATCAGCAAAAAATAAAATACAGCAGACTACAATTTGCAGTATAATCTGGAATTGCTGGTGACTGAGTTTTTGATATTTGAAAATGTCTGTATACAAGGTAAACACAAAGAAGACAGAATAGTCTGTTGTGAGCCAACTTTATTAGTTTAGATTAGATGTGATGTACTATGGCAAGCCATTTTAACATCTAATCAGTTCACTAGTCATAATTACTTTTTGACTAGTCCAAATGACATTTTCAAATGCACTTATGACTAGTCAGAATGCCAATTTCAGATATCTGCAAATGAATTCTGACTAAATATTCAGCAAATGCTAAGGAAACCCTCAACCTCCTTCATTTACAAAGCAATGGTATATGTAACTATGGTATATGAACCATTTACTTTCAAATAAATATACCTCAGTCATCGATTGCTCTTTGGCAGAACTCTTTCAAACCTAACTCTGATGCTCTGGACAGGATTTTTGGTTACTGGGAGAATGCAGGTGGCTTTCCATAGTGGAGGCACTTCCTTCAGGCTCAGAGATGGGCTGAATGGGAGCTGGGGAGCCTCTGCTAGCTAGAGAATTATAGGAATAAATCATTTTGGGCCACGTCAGATGTCCTATAATAGGAAATGCAAGGACTGTTGTATAATTTTCCATCCTGGACAGGAATTGAATATTTGCTCAGAATTAGCTGATTTGAGATGGGAAAAATTTGAACTATTTCACACTATTTCAAGGTCAAAATCTTTTTTGGGGCAAGCTAGAAACAATTTGCTTTAGAACCTTATTAGCAGGAAAATATGTAGCTTGTTGCTATTAATCAGTGCTATTAAAATAATAATTTTACCTGCAGAGATAAAAACACAGATTTTGGCCACTACTTATCTCATAGTTCTTAGATATTATATTATAATTATATTTATTCTGGTTAGATGCCAAACTGCATTTTGTTGTCTCAGTACTTGTACTCTGTGCAATGACAATAAAGTTGAAT
>OOFE01009748.1:18137-34895 GCA_900323365.1 Monocentris japonica | reverse complement strand
AGCTCCTTGCAGTATGTGCTGGGAACAAACACAGCAGTACGTCGGCTTGTTGAAAAGGTCCGTGTAGTGCCAGCCATGCTTGCTCTTGCGAAAAAAGTCTTTCATGTGTATTTTCCGTTTGGAGCGCTGGGCACTGCACCATAACGTGATGATAACGGGGACTATCACGGCGAGGGAGGTCCAGAACAGGAGCGTCCACTCCTCTCTGCACCCGCGGTCATCGTTGCCCTCGTCCTCCTCCATGTACATCGTTTAGACGGGATGCTGACAGCGCCGACAGGGGCAACAGAACGGAAATGAACTGAAATCAGTGAACCACCGAGCTATATAAACAACACAACCGACTGTACGCGGGACACACGCAAGATGTCCCAGTGATACTCATTTTGCAGAGACGAATAGAGAGCCGACTGCGGTTCTGGTAGCGAATGAAGTTACAAAAACACAAAACAAGTAGGAAGCAAAACAGCTGGTGCAACGTTGAGTCAGTTAGCTACCTAGCTAGCTTAGCTTCAGCTAGCAAAATAGTTAAACTCCTATTCCAGTTTATGGAAAGCCTTGTCCACCAGACCGGAAATCAACTGGCACATGCGTACACCTGTCTAAAATGAAACCGATGAAAAGTGGTGCCGCGTTCACGCGACGTGGGGAAAAGCGGAAGAATCAAACCTCATCTCGTTACTACAACTTGGAAGCGTTCATGCGTTTAACTGGTTGAAATCGTTGGAAACGCCCACATCCAAGATGTCGGTCAGCAGGTCAATGTTTGTGTGTGATGTTGCTTTTCGTCATTGTAAAATACATTGCTGTCAACACGTATTGCTTTCTAAACCTTAAAGACTCCGAAGAGCAAAGAAAACAAAGACAGTAAGCTTAACTATAGCAAAATTGTATGTCAGGCTTCTATAGTGTATACTGTAGCGATAACAAGCTTCAAGCGGCCAACTGGAGTCACGAATGTGAACCCAAGCATACTTTTGTCAATATCTTGATGGTAATTCATTTCATCCTTTCAAACTTTCTTGATTTCCTCCATGTTTGTAGTTACTTCCGCAATTCGGAAGGTCAAATGAGATAGATGGGGGTCTGCAAAAAAAATCCCAATTCACCTGCTTGTAATTACCACTAGGCACCTGTCATGAACGTTTTGTCGTTCGGTCGATACAACAACTCGTTCATGCGGCATCAGCTAGCAGGATAGCTACCAACTGCATACAACAAGCAATTTTTGGAAAATCTTCATTAATGTTAATTATTGACACCCAACATCACCAAGAGAACATATTGAAAACAATACAACAGGCAAATAAAAATAAAGCATCTTTGTTCACAGATTTACAGTTTAGAAGGGACTGTGCACGTGTGCATTGTTAGCTATTCACATTATTATGTGTATTACACTTTTGGGGCTGAATAAAATGTGATGTAAAGAAGCGGTCTAATCTGCCTAACGGGAGTTAAGCGAAGACAAACATATGCAGAGGAGGTTTATCTCGCGTAGCCTCAATACTCTCTGATTGAGCTCCTGAAGTGGCTGTTGCTGTCTGCCTCCCAAGTTAGCTCATTCCGTGTTAGATAATTCATGATAATTCATTATTTCCATGGCTGATGAATTATTCAAAGAAAAATTATAGGATTATAACTAAAGTCCACATGGTCAAGACTTCACATGTGATGCATTCGATGCCTAATGCATTGACCGCATCATGCGGAAACGGAAACAATGACGCAGTTTGACGTTTTGCCTGTGCTCCAATCTCTAAAAAAAAAAAAAGTAGCCAAATTCAAATGAAACGTATTGGCCTAGCCCATGTGAAAACTGTCATTTTCTCTAAAATCTGTCAGTGAGAAAAATGTACATTTGTCGTAAAATTAGATAAAACTTTAATAATCCTTGTGAGGAAATTGGGTCAACACAAAGAATAACACAAAACGTATTATCGTGAAGATAATACAATGTGTAATTGAGACTAATACGATAGATAGATAGATAGATAGATAGATAGATAGATAGATACAATGTTTTCAAACTCTGAAACAGCATGGATTCATACTGTCATTAATGGAGTGAAAATGTTAAAGATAATGGCTAAAGTTTAGTGGTTGGCCTAATTTATATATCTGCCTGTTGGGAAAAAATACGACCGTTCATTAAAAAAAATCATAAAAGTCTCGCAAAAAGGGAAAATAAATGAAAATGCATTAGGCTATTATTATTTTTAGTATGTTCATGCTGTTACTGTTACATGCTGTTCATGCTCTGTTACTAAGCGCGGGTTTTTGCGGTTGGTGCCAGGCTGTTTCTGCTGTGGCCCGTTCAGTCGAGCTGACATGAAAGACCCACAAAACAGCTTCAAAATAAATGTGTTTGCATCTCCATCTAGTGGACGACCTCCCAAATGCAACATTCGAAGTCAATAGAACAGGATATTGGGTAATTGATGTTTTTCACAGGAATTTTCTAACCCTTCCGGGTGTAAATATAGCAATAAATATATTAATAGCTTTTTAATGTACGTAAATATATATGTATGAAACTAATGATAATTATTTTAAATATGTTGTCCGGTAATATTAGGTGTGTGGTAATTTGTGGGTGACGTACAGGAGGAGGAGAATTTACCTCGCACCCCTTCTGGACTCGGGGTCTCAGAGCAGGAGAGCCGCGGGCAGGAAAGGTGAAGAAGATGAAGACATTTGTGGTGTTGTTCCTCTGTCTGGTCCTGATGACCATCTACACAGGTAAGACACTGAGCCAAATTACCTGAGAAAACAATAGCTTTTGTTGCTGGATTGTGCATTTTGAAATAAAATCAACAGAATACACTTTGTCCTGAGACCCAATGTACTCTATAGCCTAGTTTTGCGGCAGTAATTTAACAGTAACTATTTCAGTGCCTCTGTGTGATTCAAATAAGGATAATGAACGATTATGATCATCATATCAGATTGGTAAATTGGTGCTCTCATTTATTTAGTGTTAAGCAAATATGGTGCACTTTTCTTTTGTTGTTTAACCAGTGATCCCACATTTACATGCTGAATCAAGAGAAGGTATTACTCTACAATGAAATAAAACAGTTTCCTATCTTTTAAACTGATTTTACAGCATTTGCATGTATATTTCATTTATTTATTTAAATCCAGAAAATAACCCCAAAAGAAGCCAGCACAATATGTAACACAGCAAAAATCAACAGGATTCCTCATTTTGCTAAAGAGAAAAAAATCATTATTCCCTAACTAGTTGGCTGGTGAATATGCCACGTTGCTGTGAGTGAGAGTCAGCAGCAGCAGCAGCAGCAGCAGCACTGGCCTTGTGTTGACAGAGCTAGGATCATTTTCACAGAAGCTCCCTCTGGCAGAGAGGAGGACAGGGCCAGCCTGGCCGTCTGGGGTCACGTGCTACACGGGCCGGGCTCTCTGGGGAGAAGGCAGGATGAATGGATACTTTGTTACCTTCCACCAAATACCCTGCCTGCTAATGCAGCACTGGGCTAGAGAGAGGGAGACAGAGACCAGCGTGTGTGTGTGTGTGCATGTGTTTGTGTGTGTGTGTGGGTGTGTATGTGAGGGCACAGGGGAGCAGCTCTCTTGGGACCTGGCTTTGGGGAATAAACAGCCTCACATGGACTAGCCAAACATTTGAACGCAGCTTTCAGTCCAGCAAATGGTGAAAGTTATCTTAATTAGCAAATATCCCCACACCAAATAAATGATCGCTATGTTCGTAGCATAAACCAAATAACACGGAGCAGACTGTCTTGGTTCACGAGTCTCTTGTGAAGAGAAAGACAAAAGGGGAGCATAAAGACAATGTGCGGATGAATATTGCTAAGACTGCACACTCAGACCTAGAAGAATAAAAGAACAACATTGCAATGGTTGTGAATGTGTGCAATATATTAATTTTCTCTCTAAAAAGAGTTACATGCTGCTGCAACAAACGTAACATTTTATCTTATTACAGCCAGAGTTTGAAAAGGAGGAAACACTGATTTTGTTTTCTCTCTAGATGCCAACCCTATCATCAAGGAGAGCTTTGCTAAGCAGCTTCTCCGCAGCAAGAGGCAGGAGCGCCCAATGAAGGCCGGCCACCCTGATGAGCCAATGAGGGTAAGTTCAAAGTACAAAGAGCACAGATACTTTATCAGAGGTGGAAAGTAACCAGCCACATCTACTCTGATTACTTGAGTAGCTATTAAGAGTGATGCTGGCTGGTGTTTTAACATTTACTACTTATTGAGTTTCTTTTTTTTATTTATTAATCTATGTATCTACTTATTTATAACAACTTTTGCCTGATTTTTTGTTTTGTTTTGAAATTTGTGTATTGGATTTTCCAAAGTTGATAACACTCAATTGGTTACTATTCAAGTGGCAGTGTTATTTTAACATTATCATTTAGAAGGCATGTCAATTGGGTCCACATGATAACAGAAAACAAGATTAAAAAAACCCCACAACAAATAACACAGGTCATTTGCACATCGGGAAGGTACATGAGAGATCTCACGTACTTAAATCATTTGCAGTCAAGCATGTAACACAGTCATTGTGGAATCAAATGTCTGTTTTATTTTTACACACAAGATCCCTGTGTAAAATGAGATCTGGTATTGACAGTAAAGTGTGTCATTCTGGACATTACCTCCCATAACTCATACTCCTGCGTTGTTGATATTTAGACAGTTAGAAAGCATCCATCCACCCTCAAACTTGGGATTGACCAGAAAATTATTTGCAAGAACAACACTGAAATGGGTGATCCAATCATTGTTTTCTGGAACATGTACAAAATCTTGAGTAATTTCCTAGATAAATACTTTTCATCTTCCACTAGAGTAAAGTATTAGTAAAATGCTTAAATACTCTTTCCACTTATACACATTGATGAATATGACTCACTCATCGTTTGATGTTTCATTCTCTTCAGCTCTACTCGTTTCTATAGGGTTACTTTGATTCTGGTGGTCTGGTATCTGTGAAAATGAAAGTTAATTGAACCGTGGAGGACTAAACTCTTCTGAGTCAGTGGAGTTTTACAGCAGGTTGATGATTCCCCATTTGACCTTCAGTTTCACTCTCTTGCAACGGCCTAGCAGGCAGAGAAATATATCTTTCAATTCTCATCTCTCTGTGAGTTTGTTTATCTTGTGTTCTTTTGATCTATTCTCTCTCTTTGCCTCTACCTCATTCACTCTCACCCCTTCCCCCTTCTCTCCTCTAGTCTCTCTCTTCTACTTTCCTGAGCCTCAATCTCTAGCTGTACACCCATACACCCCCCCCACTCTCTCTCCCTCGCTTTCTCAAATTCAGATAAGCTTTATTGGCAGTACAATGTAATGTGTTGCCAAAGCATGTACATAAAATATGTATATATGTGATCAGAAACAAGTAAATGCTAATATAGAAGCATGTTATAAACATGAAAGAAGTCAAGTGAAAGGTTATAACTGGAATTTTTAAAACAGCAGAGACATTCATAGATGGTCTTATATATTCAGTATAAATATATATATATATTATATACAGTGCAAAAGTCTTAGGCACCCTAGATTTCTTAATATAAATTTGATCTGAGGTGTTTATTTATTCTGCATTGGTGTTTTACATTATTGCTCTTTATAGTAATTTTTTTGATATTTAGAAAAGCATCTTCGCTTTCAGACATGAGAGGAGAAGCTGTATTTCTGTCTCAATTTCCATTAGATTGCATTGTCTGCAAAGCCTCTGGTCCCTGGGCATCCAGGTTTTTCAGTGCCTTCATTTTTCAATTTAAAGGTTGTAATCCCCAAGTCTATATTTTGTCTTCCTTTCTTTAGTTTCACAAATATTTAGGTATTTAGCCAGTTAAATTTCTCTGTATAGTGGTAACACTTAAATTTCTTCTGAATTTTTATCTCATTTCTCTCTCTCTCTCTCTCTCTCTCTCTCTCTCTCTCCCCCCCTCTCTCTTCCTCTTCCAGGAACATCTGGTCCACATGCAGGTTCTGGATCAGAGGGCCCAGGAGACCAACCTGGAACACTGGCTGAACCCCCACTGCTACCCGCACTGCAACAGGAACTATGGATACCCCGTCTAATGACAGCAAAGGTCACTGCCCTCCACACCACACACATACTACACATCAATGCAATATTGTGCACCTAAACATCAAAATTGTCAGTGTTAATTTAACTCTGGGAGTGTAAAAACCATTCATCCACACCCATCAGAGTTAATTTAACACCTTTCAGTAATTTTGAACAGCCTACGAACGAAAAATCTAAATCAACACTTATTAATACTGGAAAATTTGCTCTGGTGACAAAGCAAGTAACAGAAAAGTGGTACATACACACAAACAAAAACACACTTTGGTCTCATGAGATGATGTCTCTCTCTCTTCCCCTGTCACACACACACACACACAACAAAGCTGAATGATGTTGAAATTAATTATATTGTTATGGCAGCATGCAGGACTGAATTGTGGTTGCATTCACTTGTTCACTGTTTTTCCCATGTCTGAATCTTTTCTCCTTTTCTTACACAGAAGATGACCTCAAGTGACTCAACAGTGATAACAGGGAAAATGAAGCTAGGAGAGTCAGATGTCTCTCTCTCCTTCTATGTTTCTTCCTTGCTGTCTTACTGAACTAATATGGCCATTAGTGAAGCCTGTTGAACAGATGCCTTGCATATAAGCTTATTACAGCTATGTAGCTCACTGTTAAGAGTAGTCTCTAGATTTCTGTTAATCTTGTATCATTGTAGGGATCTTTTAAATATGGAAAGTCATACAATACTGTTAACAATTTTAAAACAAAAAATAAACGTAAATACATGCATGATTGTATGGTTGTTCTTTTTTTTTGAGTCTCTGTTCATTTTTTTATTTATGTATTTCTCGGTTTCTGCCAAGAGTTTGGCAGACGGAAAAGATTCCGATGATGGCAGAAGTTTTGACCCGTGGTTGCGGTTCTCTCTGACCCGAGGTTATATCACACTTTGTTGAAGTTTGACTTGTTGGCCCGCTGTTCCTTCTCACTACAGCTCTCTGACAACGACTCAATGTTAGGATCTTGAGAAAAGGAATTTATCGACCCTATTTTGAATCTGTGATTTACAGCCGTCATGTATGTTGAGGTTATCGATTTAATATAGATGTAATATAGGTAATACATTTAAGGATAGGTCACTGCCGTGCCTGCGAATAAAAATGGAAACAATGAAAATGATAGCCTGTCCACATATTGACAGTATTTCAGTAGATTATCGAAGTAATTTGGTTTAGCGATTGAGGTCTATTAAACAATTGCCGATGGTTGCTAATTGTTGCAGGGTTTTTTTGGTTTTTGTGCACAATTTATTCAATCTTTAACTGCTTTCCCGGTGCCACCTCTGAAATGAAACAGGCCGAACAGCACAGGCGTGAGTTGCATGACAGATCAACACATTGCGACCTTAATGATGGTTGGCAGGCTGGTGTTGACCTCTGGAAGGAGGAAAACATGAATCCCTGTTTTATACCTGCAGCCCTGTTTGCCATAGGCTAATAGACATTAAGTGTTTGGAGGGAGTAAATGTGTTTTCATTACGTGTAGGTGAGGTGAGGTCCAGGCCTATAAGGCCTCTAGGAGTAAACATGATGTCTCTTCTGCTTATAGCCTTGTGTAGGAAACAGCAGTGATTCTAGCCTCACTTCATTTTAGCCTGTAGGAATTTAAATCTAATTTATACATTTAATTTAGATTAAATATCCTAAATTTAGACTGGACTATAGGCCTATCCTGGTGTTAAAGTTTAGGATATGTAACATAATAATGCATCATCTCATTTCTATATTTAGGCTGTCACGTTGCAAATCTAGTCCCATTGCCTTCTAGGATTATTTAACATGAGTCACTAGCAAGGCCGACGGACCGGCTTTTTTAATTGAAATTATGTTGAGTAAATAAAACCCAAAATATGACAGAAAAAAAATCACAAGAATGTGAGAAAATTCAAAGAATTTATTTGAAAGCGTCTAAAAAGCAAATTGACACCAACTCTGCGATTATCTTGTTACATCAAAGCTTCATGAATGTTTTCTATACAAATGTACGAATATACTGTGTTAATGGAAAAATGTGGCTATGCATCTTGGAAAAACTCTTAACGTGTTCGTCCTGAATTTATTTCCTCATTTCGCTAAAAATGGATTTAACGTTACAGTACTCTACCGGCGTACTGTTAGCCGATAGACGGGCACGGTGTTTGAATACAACACAAACTGATTCTTTCTTGATTAATCATTTTTTAATAAAAAGTGCATGAGAAACTCTTTTAATACTATTTTTAAATATAGAGCCTACTGAACCAAACAGGCTTTAGGCATCCAAAGCATTTAAAATCTAGGCCTCACCTACCTCCTCTCAATTTATTAGTATGAGCTGAACTTGTGGAATCACAGCACAACTGTCCTACAGTCCAGGCTAGAACATATGAGACTGAAAATATTTTTTTTCTAAAATTTGTTATACTCGGAAAGTAGTAAAATTCACAAGCTTTGTACACAAGGTAGCCAGCTGCAGCAAAGGATACATGCAACTATTTCATGTCAACCAATGCATGTTGTGAAATGGACTTCATTTGATTTGGTCAATACATTAAATAGTTGTCTAACTTTATAATATATACAGGTATGCACATTCTGTAATTTGCCTTTATACATTACATACAAAAACAATTTTGCTTAATCACACTATGTCCTATAAACTTCAAAATGATTTTGACACAAGTTTGAGAAAACAATGAAAGTGAATGAGATGGTAATTCACTAAATCATCTTTTGTCTTTGAAGAACCCTTTAGAAGTGCTGCTCTCCTTGATGGTGACGGTCAAGAAGTTGGTCGTCACGTCTGTAACCAGGACCTTTTCCACATTGCAGAGGGAGGGCCTCCATGTCACTTCATCCATGTCACCAACCAGCCGAGTAGGGGACGGCCTGTCCAAGAAAGAAGGTTTTCCCATTTGTGACAGCTCAGCGGGCTGCCTCTGGTTCATTTTGGACTGGTGTTTGAAGTGTGCAGGCACCAGGTAGCTGGAGCCATCCTTAGTCCTGAGTGTCTCTGAGTCTGTTCTGTAGGGATGCAGGCTGCGGTCTGAGTACAACTGCTTGTATGAGCTTCCACTAGAGATGCCCCGGACATGTGTGTGGTGGTGGTGGTGATGGTAGTGATGGTGGTGGTATTTATGGGTGTGACCGTGGTCCTCCGGGTGTCTGCTGGCCAGTTTAACCAGCCTCATCTCAGAGCCCCTCTCTTCACCCCCCCGGAGCTTGGCCAGTTTGTGGGGGCCATAGCTCACCTGTTCTCTCCTGTTGTGGGGCTCAGAGACCAGAGAGCTGGAGGGGATGTCTTTGAAATGGAGCTTAGGCTTCGGACCTCTTTTTTTGGGTATGTGGATGTACCCATCAGGACGTGTTTGCTGGAGGGGAGGCGGCTGGTGTTCGCGGGCTGGTTCTGGTGGCCGGACACGTACACTCTCGCCACGGTTGACAGTACTGGGTGGGAAGATGGTGGGAACAACGGCTCTCAGGCCCTCTCTGGCCCTGGGGGTGACGACTGGCTCTGGGGTCGGGTAGGTGACGCGCATCCCTCGGACTGCCTCACTCCTGAACTCATACGACTTGGCTTTAGCTTTAGCCTGAGCCTATTAGAAAATAACAAGAATAAGGGCAACTTTAAAATCATACCATGATACCTACTGCTTTGAAAGTATCATTCCTTGGTTAGCTCATTTGATTACTTTCAATGAACTGAAGATTCTGATGCCTAAAGTTGGGCACAACTATCACAGTCAGTCTAGAAAACTACATACTATTGTAATAATGGTCTAATAAATAGGTCATATGGGCCTGTATTAAGTTATAATACTCGATATAAAAAACGAACAAGCACTGCTATCAGGCTACAGTATCTTGTGAAATTCCACTACCCCCCACCCCTTTTTTTTTTTTTTTTATAAACAACAGCCCTGTCAAGAGAGACTGGTATTTAGTTCCAGATAAACTCTCGGTCATTAAGCAATTTTCACGGTTCGTTGTCCTGAAAAGCAGAAAGCTCTTGTTGATCACGTCTACATGTTCTGATGCTTTATTCAACTGATTCCATTCAAATTGGACATCAAAACATTTGCGTCTGTATTTAATGACTTTTTCAAAGACTGTTGCTGCAATTATATAAAAAAAACATTTTTACAAAAGACGGAGGCCATTGACAGCACATCGCTTCAATAGTGGTTTACAAACAAGAATGTGTTGGCTATTTGTGAAGCTATATCCGTTATTTTTTTTAACAAATAACCCTTTCTTGTGGACCAACAGCAACTGGTAATTTACAGAGAGCTCCGTTAGCTAATACACAAATTGAAATACAAATCCATCAATGAAGGCATTGCTGAAAATAGCATAATGAAGAAGCCTTGCAATTTTAGGCGAAAATACAATAAGCCGAAGAGCTTTCTTTTAGATGTGCAGGTGCTTCGGGTGAACGAGCCAGTGCAATTGAGTAACCCGATTGAGAATACACAAGAACATTTTCCTTGTGTACAACATGCATGTCATAAAAACACTCAGCAACGTTGCTAAATACCTTGAGCAGAAATGTCTTGGGTTTTGGTCCTCTCTTTTTGGGCCCATAGAGTTCCCTCTCACGCTCCCTGCGAAAAACAGGAGCAGAGACCCATTTTGAGTGTCAAGGGAGCGAAGTGCACTGAGGACACCTTTCATTAACTGGACGTTACATTCACTCTGCCAGTCCAGACATCTTACCTCTCCTCGAAAGCGACGAAGAGACGGGAGTCCAAAATATTCTCCTCTGGTTCCCAAGTGCTGTATCTGTTGAAAAAAACATTAATTTACACTGAGAAAGCAAGCGCTGTCTGCACACAGTGCTCTCACACTCACGCACAAACACGCACTAGGTGGATGGCCAGAGCGTTAGCCTGCAAGCTAACATTTTCAACGTGCTAGGCTTACTTTGCTACTTATCTGGCTGTCTTGCTATCGTTAGCGAGCTAACGACAGCCACAGCTGAGGATGGTAAATATGCAAGAGACATAATAAAACAGGACTTACTTGGGAGACCAGCCCTTCCATTTCACGAGGTATTCAATCCGACCCTGCATGCCATCAGAAACAGAAAGACACTACTTGGTTAGCTTGCAAGGCAATAGTACATAGAGAGGTGGATGTGCATTAAGTCAACCCTCTGATAGCAAAACGGTACGTTGTATCTCACACCTACCCTCCTTATTCTCCGTTTGATGATAGACTCGGCAGCGAACACCCTCTCGCCGACAGCAGACAGCTCCATGTTTACTCCAGTCTACCTACCGTTAGCTTGGTGGGCGCTAGCTGGGCAGATATTTTTCTCCAGTCCCAGCCTCTCTGAATTCCCGACAGACCATAATACTCTCGAATAGAAAAGGACGTCAGCGCATTTTTTACAGCGTTGCTAAGGAACCGCAGTCGGTGGAACCATTTACGGAACGCCCATTGGTTCAGCCGTTGCTACGTGCTCAGGTTGCTAAGTGAGGGGGAGGAGCGTCCACTTGAGAATTCTTGAGGGAAAATGGTGGCTTTTCGCGCGCGGCGTGTGGCTCAATTTCGCGCAACATTCTGAGCTCTCCAAAACACATGTCGTCAAACCAGAGCATGCGGGTGTGTCGTCATGTAACGAGGGAAACTCGACAGTAGCAACCCAGCTTGATTCCAACGAAAGGGGGAAAGAACACATAAACACCCCTCATTTTCGTTTAGTCTATCCGGCAATGTGTTTATCAGCAAATACAATAAACTGTCTCGGCTGAGGTTTTCGTATTAATCCGGAAGGCTTACAAAATGCATTGCCTCTATGATTTTAAAAAAAAGTATGTCCGCAGGAAAAGGCAGACAGCATTCATTTCGCTGTTTTAGACCAAGCACAGAGGATCAGTCTACTATTTCTGTCGGGCAAATTTATCTTCGGCGGCTCAAAATTGGCACGACTCAACCTCTAAATATCTCTGGCCGTGTAGGCTAGATTAACCTTTAAAATGTTCGAGTTATAAATAAACGTAGTCTAATTTGTTACCTAGATTTATGACGGCTTGTTATTTGAAATGTTAAGCTATCTAAAATCCACCCGGATAGACACTCCTTTTTCTTTACGTACTGAGCTTCAATTTTAATTAAAGCAGCAGTCATCCGGGTTGAATTAAAATGTAGGTTGGTTGAATTAAGGCGAAACTGGTCACTGGTGGGGTGGACAAATAGTACACATAAGTGGCGCACCGTGGGTTTTGTGGTAGAGCCTTTATCCAAGATTTATGGCGTCTTGTCCACTTCGATTTTAAAATATAGAGAGAACCCACATCTATGAAAAACCTGCAGCAAAGTAGCAAAGGTACAGTAAACAAAACCGCAACCACCCCAGCTAAAATTAAAAAGGTGCTATATTTAGGCTGTATAGTTAGTGAACGCGCTACACACAGGAAAACCAGCGGAAAAGGCGCGTGTGGGCTGTGTTGCTCTTACCGTGGGTTCGAGTCCGAGTCATGGCTTCGGTTGCCCTGTCACTCTCTGTCATGCTGTCCCATAAAGCAGATGTGAAAACAAAGTCTGAGGTGTGATTTCTGTGCCAACGACTAGAGCTATTATTATCTTGGTGTGTTTTTCAGGTTGTCGCCTAAACATGTGGACATACCACTTTTGTTTCCCAGGCAATCACTCGTGATTGGTTATGGAATAAATAAAGCAAACACAAATTGGCCTAGAAACTAGAAACTGAACAGATGATTCTCAGAATTTACTTTGAAAGCCATAAGTCGCCTAGCTCCAGCCAAATGTTTAGAATTCAACGGAATTGTTTTAATAATCTACTATAAAATAAAGAAATATCCCTGAATTGAATCATCACTATTTTGTTCAGACTACAAACCACAGGCCAATCTCTCACTGTTAAAGGCAGGATTATCCAAATTACACCTAAAAAAGAAAGAATGCGGTGGGAAAACATATATACAGGGTCCATGATATTCCCCTAAGAGGAATAACAACAACAATAATAATAATATAATTTCATAATAAGGACTAAAAGTATAATTTCCGTTTTATAAAATGGGATAGTTACAAGACTGACTGCTGCTCATATAATCAAGTAATCAAACAAATGAAACCATCAATGATAGAGTAATGTTAAGTCATTTTTTTAGTTTTTGACCCTTCTCTTAGGTGATGAAAAATTGTAGCACATTGCTCATCCGTCAGGTTGTTTAGACTAAACCTGGACGAAATAATAGTCTCAAAAGCTTGGAACATTTTAATGTAACCTCAATTTAGCTTACATACAATTGAATATGACCTTTTCATGAGTTACTTTGAAGCCTGAGGTACTCTCCAGAATTTTTTGGCACCGTTGGTAAAAATAATAATTAATAGCTGTAAAAGATAAATAATGTAAAAAGAGTCTGGGAGATTTTTAAAGGAAGTAAATATATTCTCTATATTATTTACATACAGAAAAATCACACATTTAATCACACATGTGTGATTAATTAGACTATTTACATCCTTCATTACACAGCTACTTAAAGTCCTTCTTGTTGAAATACTTACATTTTTTATAAATATTTAGGGTGACTCCCCTAGGGTGTCACGACACTTAGGCCTATATTTGTAGGACACGTTTAGTCACGGTTTTGCTATTTCTTGTGTTGCAATGCAGTTTCTTGTAGTTTGGACTAACTAGCCTTTTTCCTATTTTTCTGAAGGAGCAATACACTAACCAACACGCTACTACATGCATACAGAAAACATAAATACAGATTAGCTACTTTAATTAGAGGGGATTCTCCCATTCCATTATTTTCCTGCATGTCAATAGATCAAGTTTAAAATATCCTATATCCATCTGACACGTGGAATGAATACAGAATATAATAACCAGGCCGGATCCAATGGAAATCCCATTTATATATATTTAAACGCAAGGTGCTCATGTAATGACTTGACAGAGCATCACACGCATAAAAGGAATAGAACAATAATAGAAAAGAGTATTTGAGAATCTGACAGCTATCTATTTGAATAAAACGTATTACATCTTGGAAATATCACCCTCCTCCCTGAATAATTCACTTTGAATTATGTTCAACTCAGTTTCTTATGAGCGAATTTAAGTTTTATCTTTCATGTGTGATTGTGCGTGTGTGTGTCTGTGTGTGGGACTTTCTGAAGTAGCCAGTTCAACATTACTGCATCTCTGGAACTAAAACAGATAAAATCAATAAAACCAACCAGTTGCCAATCTATCATTGAAGACCAATGTCGCTATACCCTTACAAAACCAAAAACTAAAACTACAAAAAAGTTTTAGTCGTCTAAAGGGGCAGGCTGTAGCCTCGGGTGAAGTTTGTCAAGGACTTTAAGGACCTCACCAAGCATTTCAAGAGGACTGATAAAATTTGACCTCTTAAAGAATGAAAAAAAAGAGGCTTCAGCCTAATTAATGTTCATGGAATTGCTTTAAATAAGCCAACTGCTTTTAAGATAAAAGATCAAATGAAATATCCTGTGATCTAATTAGTAGGTGGGCGGCTCACTGTGATTACAGAGGCTAGAATAAACACCAATAGCCAATTGGGTAAGGCAAGGTTAGAAGGTATATGGGCACTTGCCTAAGTGAGTCCAATCTGTTCTAGTTTATTATCACAATGGAGAGAAAAGCTCAAGAAAAAAATGACCAGACGTCTATTTGGAAGCAATATCTAAAACAATTCACATCGGGGGAGGATTCAGGACCAGTGTTCCCTCTGTGCGTCTGTGAAAGATAATTTGGTGACCTGCATCTATTAATTTACCGCACTGACCAAATAATAATAACAATAATAATAATAATAATAATGATAATAATAATATATTGTCAGTTATCAGTCATTGCCCTACTTATCCCCAGAAATTAGTCGTTATGAACGTTTTGGCTACAAATGATATCAGAAGCAAAGACTTTGTCATAGGGTTTAGTGAATTGACAGCCCTGCTAAACACATGTACAAATATGCCGTGATGCATTCATTGTCTAATTCTCAGTTTAGACGAATATAAAATTGTTTTTCTTAACATTTGTTTTGTAACTGAGGACAGGTCGGTTCTAACCAAGTTCTTGTAGGATGATTTCGACCACAACCCACCACTGTCAAAGGACTAACAGAAGCCGAAGAAGTGAAGCAAAGCACAGCTGTACCACCAATCATTACATTCTTTGTTAATTTGTTTCATGACTGTGCAGTAACAGTAATAGGCCTATTTGCCAAATAAACCGGGCTATTTTCTCAGTCAGAGCTGGAGCCTATGCAGGCTCAAGACAGAAAGGGCAAAGATAATAGCCGATGTGGGATTTGAGACCTAATGAGAGATGTAGTGGGGGGTAAACCCATCCGAACTCCCTTTTTTATCCATCTTTTTTTGCCTGAGATAAATCTTTATCATGGAAAGCCATAGTGTTAAGTAAGATCAGACTGATGCCAGTTAGGCTATAATAACAGGGTCTTTAATGGGAGCAGAGCATATGCCTACAGCAATGCGTTTCTCGAAATACAATTGATTTTTCTTATTAAAGGCAATTTTTTTCCCTTATGATAAGCACCGCGTGGAGGTCACGGTTTACCCACGTTTTTATTTAGTCTACCATTACAACCACTGGACCTGACGTCGCGAGCATTTGGGATTGGGTAGTCTTGTCTGGAATAATTTTCTATGCAGACAATCACTCCGTATAGGCTACATGTAATTCATAGCACAGGAAGACGGGCTGCAGCTCAGATTCTGAGCTCAGACTACTGGATGCGATTGGTCTCGGCGCGCCTGCAGTGCCACAGCTTTACCGCCGTTCAAACACCATTGGTTGGCTTGTATCTGGGCAAGCCGCCGGTTCCCGGTGCGCGCACAAAGAGAAACCCCGGTCATCCTACAGATGCGGCCGGGTAGTCCCCCCACCCCCTCCACACACACACACACATACACCCCAGGAGGCAAGGAGGGCCCTGCCTCCCCAATTCATTATGAACACCTACTTGCTTATACAAAATGGCAAATGTGTCATGCTTTCGCCTATAGCAGGGGTTCCGAAACCTGTTTCAGCACCAAGAACCCCCAAATAGATCCGGACTAGACACTGGATCACCACTTGAAGATTGTGAAGAAACCCAGTCTGAGATGATTTTTGTTGTTAGGTATGATGATTAGATGCGGTAAGAATTATTTAACTGTCTCGGTGGGGTGATAAAACAACCTCTGATAAAACAGTAGGCCTAATAACAAAAACAACATCCCGCTGTGCTAACCTGGAGGGAGTCAACCAATCGTGAAATTAAACTATTGTTTATTTTTTTAGAGAACGCTTGCAACTGACTGAAGGACCCTGCTGGTCTCCACTTTGGGAACCTCTATGTTCTGTCAAGGCTTCGTCTTTTTAATTGATTCACCCTATAGGCTACGTCATCAACAACCATAAACAACTTGGCCAAACAGGCCCTTATTTAATCTACAACCATCTAATCTACAGGTGCGACTAGTCAGCTGTCATCAACATGCTCCAGACTGATAATCTGGTTACATTTTCTCACCAACCTTTGTTTTACACGGGGATTCCCCTGTCAGTCCAGCCTAAACAATAACATAATATAATAACAATAATAATAATAATAATAATAATAATAATATGTGTGAAATCAGAAACTATCGCATTGTC